>KN840558.1:62597-83995 GCA_000832265.1 Phlebiopsis gigantea 11061_1 CR5-6
CGGCCCTGCTCGATGCTCATGACCTCGACCGCGCGGAACACGGCGGGGTGCCCGCGCGCGCGGTACGCCCCCGCGGGCGTCTCTGTCGCCGTCTGCAGGATGTTCGCGAGCGCGTCGTCGTCGAACCGCCCGTCCTGCCCGCGCGTCATGCTGCAAAGCTACGTCAGTATGCCAGCGCACAGGCATGGCAGAGCGGCAACGCGTACCTGGCGAACGTGCGCGTGCGCGGGTTCGGGTCGACGAGCGTGCCCCACTGCCGGCCCAGCACGGCGCCAAAGTCGGACGGCTGGAGCGTCGTCGGGTCGCGCCCGGGGAACACGCGCTGGAAGAGCTCTTCCGTCCAGGCGATGTCCTTCTGCGCCGTCACGGCGTGCCACTGCGCCGAGTGTGTGAGCGGTGGGGCATCGAACGGAGGGCAGACGTACGCGGTACAGCAGATTGAACTCCACCGAGACGTGGTTGCCCTCGCCGCGGCCGAGGAACTCGCCGTCCTCGGTCTTGATGGGCTGCAGAGGAGCTCAGTACGACCTCTCAGAGACGGGAGGTGACGTACGTCAAAGGGGTTCATGCACCAGCCGACGCCGTCGCGCGGGAGGCCGAGGAAGCCGCCGACGTAGTCGCCGAATATCATCGCCATAAAGTGTCCGCAGCTGCCAGAGAACGCGTCAGCCACGTAAGAGGAGGGCCGCATATCATCGGGCAGATCGCCCCTTGGCGATCCAGGACGGCTGTCAGCCGCTTCGCTTGCGGCGCAGCGCGCACACATGGACCTACACACGCCAAGACGCGAGGGCGGGCTTACTTTACGAGCCGTGCGGTCTGGAAGATCTCCTCGTCCTGCTGCGCGAGCTGGGCCGGCGTGAGCTGGGCGACGTCCGGGTCCTTCCACCGCTTGCGCTCGTTGATCTTGAGGAGCATCTCGGCGATGTACTACAAATGTCGGTTAGCGTGGCGGCTCTGAGCAAAGATCGCGGCGTACGTTGTGGTTGCGGCTGAAGACGACGAGCAGGGCGCTCGCGGCGGGCGGGACGAGGATGAGGCGGTCCTCGGCGAACGCGTCGTTCCACAGCAGGCCGCGACCCGCGGCCTTGTTGCGCACGAGGTCCTGCTCGGCCTGGTTCGTGCCGTACAGCGGCGACAGGTCGAGGTACGACGTCGTGTTGTTGATCGTCGCGTCCGTCGGCTTCGTGCGGAAGAGCGAGTGCGTGACGAGCGACGCGTACGCGAACGTGAGCGCGGAGTTGCCGCCCGGGTGCGGCACGAACTGCAGGGCGCGGACGTGAGCAGGCGGGCGCACGCGAAAGAGGACAGGGACGCACGTCGCCGCGGGAGCGCAGGAGCGCGTCGAACACCTCGCCCGCGTCCGGGGCCTTGTGGGCCGGCTGCGGGTGCCCGCCCTGCACGTCCCGCGCGTACGGGCGCCCGCTCTGGCCCAGCGCGGGGAACCAGGTGTTGTTGTTGCTGCCGTCGGCCTCGCGGAACGCCCACGGCATGCGCTTTGGAGGGACTGCACTCGTGGCCGGGGCCGGCGGCGGCTGGGGGGGCGCGCCGGATGTCTGGGCAGGCGGGGCAGACCAGGATGAGGTGCTGCCCGCCGACGCGTTGGCTTGCGTCCAGGGTACGGAGCCCGCCGGATCGTTACCGATGTAGGCAGCGGGAGGATGCGGAAGCGAGTGGTAGAGAAGAGTGATGGCTTTCGCGTTCGCGGTCTTTGCAAAATCGGTATCTTGCGGGAGCGTGCAGAGCACCGCGAGGCCCTGGACGAAGAGGCCAAGACGGTCGTTGATCGCGTCCGGATGCTCGATGGCTTGTAACGCCGCTTTCTGTCCAACCCACGCGCTTCGGTACGGTGCACAGCGCGAACGTCGACGGGACACTCACGATCGTTTGCACAGGATCTTTTATGGGCGAGCCCTGTCCGACCAGCGTCTTGACCTTTTCTATCGCGATGGACAGCGTCGAGTGGGTCGCGACGTCGGCCGCGGAGGGGCCAAAGATGGGCATGGTCTGCTTGCAGGCGACCTGGTAGGCATACTTGCCGTCGCCGGTGTCGGGCAGCTCGCGCTGTGCAAGCTTGACGGTGTCCGTAAAGGCCTGCAATATATCACGGAGTCAATAAGCATGGGGGCGCGCGGGGCGGGTGGGGCGTACGAGGAAGTTGGACAGTCTGTCGTGCATGGTCGCCTAGCGCGGCGCAGAGAGAGGGGAGAGGCAGAGGGTGGGCACGGCAGGGAAGGGCCTTAAGTAGTCGAGAGGTGAGTTTGACGTCTTGCCCGGCGCACCGCCCAGGAAGGACACCGACACGTTGGCGCCGTGTGATGCGCCGTCGAGGACAGCATCGCGGGCGAGTCTCTGTGCCGGTGTTCCTTGACCTGGTGCCTCGCTGAGCCAATAGAAAGTGCTGGTCTGCGCTGTCAAGCACGTACCCAGCGGATGCATGTATCACAGGCTAGCGTGTGTTGCGCTAGCCTCGAATAGTCGAGCTGTTCAGGCTAGACGTCTCGACCGACGAAGACATCCTGGAGAGATGCGAACTTTGTTCAATGGACGGATGCATCGGCCAAAGTCCCCGCGAGCAACGTGGCGGTGCCGTGCGCAGATTACCGGGCGGCATTGCCTTGGGCGATGACGAGCACAGGCTGCGCGGCGGACTCGCTCTGAAAGAACGAAACACCCACCTCTTCGCTGCGATCAAGCAGCGTGCGTGAGCCAAGCGGCGGCCGCAAAGACGGGTCGGGCAATGCACGGCGGGCCGTACGCACGAAAGAGGCCGCGGCGTGCGGTCATCACCGTGACGTAGCTGGCAGCCAGCGCTGTTCTACGCGTTCAGTTCCCATGGGATGTACGCTCTGGACAACGTCTGCCTTTTCACGATTTCCCCATCACTTTTCTTCAGCGTAGATGTATATACATCTCGGGTGCACATGCGGACGCCATAAGCGCACGTCGGTGGGCCGACTCCACGGCGCCTATAAATTGATGCGCCTTTCGTAACCTCCAAGGTTTGCAACTGCTCTCTCCTTTCACTCGTCTCCAGTGACTTCCCGCCTACCCCAGAGCTTTGCTTTGCATATTTGCTACCCAATAATACCCCCACCGATTTTTTTCCACCTCCAGCTCCTTCCGCCAAACACCGCAAACATGGCCACCCCTGCAGCATCCGCCACGAACTTACCCAGTGCCGAAAAATTGGGTCTCCAAAGGAGCGGGCGTGTCCTTTTTCCGCCGCGGAGGCTGTAAAGTATACATATACTGTGTAAGCGTTTATTTCATTAGTTACTCTCACTGTGGCTGAGCGACACGGACAGAGCAAAGAGTGTAAGAAGGCCGCCTGGCAGGCACACAAAACCAAGTGCAAGCTCAACTCGCGTATCAGCGAGCACGGCGGGCTCCAAGTCTACGAGGCTAAACTCAAGACGCTCCGCGTGTTCACGAGCAAGCACCGACCGATGCTCTGTGAGGCTGGAGTGCGTGCGCTCGAGCTGGGCATCAACATGGACAACGCAGAGACCGAGTTCTTCCTCGTCTGCGTTCGCGAGCGCCGCGGAGCGACGAAGCCTGGGCTCGCGTATGTCGTCGAGCAGGCCGGCGCGCAACTGTATAGCAGCTTGCCTGCATCGGTGGCTGAAGAGATGCAGAGCGTACGCCGAGAAATGAACAAGGTCCACCTCCAGCAGGGATTGGACGGCACGTTCTTCGCCGTGCTTCTGGACATGGACTCGGGTATTCGTAACAATGCGCCTGTGGGCTTCGCCAAGGATGCTACATACACATCGTCGATGCTGTTCCGCGATTTACTGTTCCGCCATCTCAACGGCGGTATTACCGTGTAACGATCAAGCAAGTATAGCGTATGTATTGTATTTCTCACGCTAGCTACTAGTAGTACTACCCTGCTTTAATTGACCATCAACTATGTTACAACACCGTACTGTCTACGAGAAGATTTATCTAGAATATTTAAAGTTCTTTGTCTCGCCTCTCGCAGACGATATGAGATGTAATTCTTGGCCTCGCCGCCACCAGGCATCGACTTCGCCACCAACGCCAGTGGTCGCTGCGTCGAAACCACCGAGTATCCCATGTAGACGGCGCCTGGTGCTATGAAAAGAGCGAGGTTGGATATTATTCCCGGTCAGGACCTCGTCTTTGTTGAGACAGGGGTGTATGTCAAGTACAAAGGTGTTGGGTGGTACGGAGCGAACGAAAATGAGGTGCTGTTCATGTAAGATGCGTCTTTAATTACCTACGAGTTTACCTTATGTTCCAGCTTCTCCGGGCTCCGTCTCAGCTGAACCCGCATATGTGATATACTTTCGCACATTCTCCTCCGCTGTACCTCCCCAGCTCATCCCTTCAAGGGTTGCCGCCCTCCAAGTAGGCATCCGACGCATCGAGGCAAGGACGTCGTGATTTACTTGTGCATCAGGCGGACTGATGAAAATCATCCGGGTAGACGGAGCTGCAGTGGTGGCGCTCCGAGTCGACGGTTCGCATGGCATCGGTCCAGGTGAGGAGGGGGCACTCCTTGAAGCACCAGCCTGACACGGACCAGTGTCACGATTGTCAATGCCGGCATCGAATGCAGTTACGCTCGATGCATCCGATACTGTAGTTCCTTCCTAGTCGAAACCAGGCGGAAGCATGCCAGAACGCAGAGGAACCGGGAACGGCTTCATTGTTATACTCTGTACACGGCGCTGATTGATCGCATCTAGAAGAACGACCTGATTTAGTGCATTTCGATATGCAGGTCATTGAACCACATTACGCCATATATTCGTATCTTGAATGCGGGCGCGTCTGCCTTCTCCTTCGTCCAGCGGCGTTTTCAACTCGACGTGATCAGAGGCTTTACGCTTAGCGGGGATGACCGCCAATGCTTGTGGCGAGAAACGCGTCGAAGACTCAGGTGCCCCGGTCAAGCTCTCTTCGATGCGCTCGCTCTTCAATGTTGCTCAATGGGTACCAGGGGAGGACCGAAGGCTATGTCGAGTCCATCAAAGTGGATCTGGTGTCCAGCCGCCAACGACATACCGCATATAATACAATATCATTCTTGTTGAAACTGTACCCCTCTAGGAGTGCTTTATTATCCATGAATATTTGATCCCGTATATTCCAAAATCTGGTTGGAAATTCGGGAAATTCGAGGATATAGATTTCCCCGTCACCTAGGGCGGCGAAGGCATAGTTAAATTGCACGGTCATGGTGGGCGAGAGGGAGAGTGATCAATTACTGCCCACCACTCGCGGAGTTCGTTATGTTGATCCGCATTCATACTCCGACATCCGCGCAAAAGGGCCAGTCTCCTGCAAGCTCTCGCCCATATTAATCCGATTTGCATCCGACCGTTGAGTGAGGGGGGTGTGTACACCGCAAGGTATGAAATCATAGCTAGGACTCAGAGACTGGACTAACCATTTCAACTCCTGGGAGCCTACAGCGCATGGTTCGCTGGGCGCGACCACGACCGTCCCGCGCTGACCGACCGCCTACAGGTGATGCGCATGAGCTCAACGGAGCTCATGTAAAACTTGAACGTCTTCGCGAAATGACACCAGGTCCCATGCATGTTCGGTTGCGTTCTCTAGCGCTTGAATATTATCCGACGCGACGGCCAGGGACTGGTCGCTCTTCATGCAGCCCGCTCTGCGTTCTTTGGCTGGAGAGTGTTCATTGCGCGCCGAACGAGCCTACCTGTGCGAGTCCATATTTGCAGAAGCCTACGGCACTGGCTATGTGCTGGTGGATCAAGGAGCCACGATAGGCTTGCTGGCGCTCAGCGCTGTTGTGGTGTTCTTGTTCAACTTGTAGTATTGCTACGAGTCCCCCATATGTTCTCTGCAGTTTTAAGTAAGTCGTTCGTTTGACTACAGTATGTAGAAGAATATTTACACGTTGCCATCTTTCCCCTAGGTCTGCTGTACGCTGCTTAAGAGAGAGAGAGGGACCGTGACAAAATGCACATAATATGACGCTCGCCTCGTTTTCCCTCGCAGGTCATTCGACACGTTGGCCACGTCAAGCCTTTCTCTCTAGCGAGGATGAGAACGCTGAAAGGCCCACAATAATCCCGCGACACATGAATAGACTTCAAACTTGCGTACACCCTCTAACTGGTGCCGTGATGTTCCCCGCATCGTGAGAGCTGACTGCTTCGTTCACCCTGTAGCTTTCGCATTAGCACACGGATAGACGTCGATAGACAGTCATGCGACTGCTCTTCCTCGCTATCTTGCCGAAGAACGCACTGGCTGCCGGGCGCGTCCTTCCCATACGTACGTTTCTTCAAGTCTACCGTGCCTTGCCTCGTATCTACCACATACGACCTCTTCGTGCACCTGTATGAGTTCCAACAAGCCTCTGCGGGTGGCTATCGTCGGCGGCGGGGTGTGTGGGCTCACATGCGCCGTGGCGCTGCAAAAGCTAGGCGTGGATGTCCACGTCTACGAAGCTGCGGTGCGAATCGCTCTCGCTATAGCTGGAGAAAAATTAATGTCAGTGTCCAACACAGGCTCAGTTCAGCGAGATTGGAGCTGGTATAGGACTCGGTACGTCTCCAGAAGTTTATTGGCCTATGCAACTCACGAGTACTTGCCAGGGCTCAATGCGATCAACATACTAAGATCGCTCGGGGTGTACGATGATATTTGTGCCCGTGCGATGGAGACCGACGCCACCGATTGCGACCCATCCGCACGTACAAGCGACATACGCGGGTGGTTCAGGTACCACTCGGGCATGGGCGACCACAAACTGCTCTCCGACGTGTGTCTTCTGCCCCACGCGCCGCACCGCGTCTCGCTCACTCACCCCCGCAGTTCGGCGCCAAGGAGCAGACCTCGCAGGGCGTGCACCGCGCCGCGCTCCTCGCCGCGCTCGTCGCGCACGTCGACCCTGCGCGCGCACACTTCAGGAAGCGCTGCACACGCCTCGCGCCGCACCCGTCCGGCGCTGGCGCGCTCGTGCACTTCCAGGACGGCACGACCGCGGTCGCCGACGTCGTTCTCGGCGCGGACGGCATCCGCAGTGTCGTGCGCCGCCACGTCGCGGGCACCGCGGACGCGGCCGCCGACCCGCACCTGCGCTTCAGCAACACGCGGTGCTTCCGCGCGCTCGTGCCCGTCGCGCGCGCGGCCGCCGCGGGCTGCACGTTCGACTACACGGACGGCGTGTGCTTCGTCGGGGAGAACAAGCACCTCATCCTGTTCACCGTGCGCGGCGGGACCGTGGTGAGCGCCGTGCGGGCTCCTTCCATATGCACGCAGCTGACGGCGGGTGCAGATCAACGTCGTCGCGTTCGTCTCGGAGCCCGACTCCTCGCCAGCCGCGTACCCCGCGCCCCCACCGCTCGCCGTGCAGCCCGTCGCGCGCGCCGCGGTGCTCGCCGCGTACGCGGGCTGGGGCCTCGAGGTGACGCGCCTCCTCGGATGCATGGACGCGCCGACCCAGTGGAGCATCAGCGTCGTGCATCCGCCGCTCGCGCCGGCGGACTGGACCCGCGGGCCCGTCGCGGTCCTCGGCGATGCGGTGCGTCGTCTGCGCCCGCGCCCGCACGCCGGCGCCGAGCTGANCCACCTCGGCGCCGGCGCCGGCCAGGGCCTCGAGGACGCGCACACCGTCGCCCGGCTGCTCGCGCACCCGCAGACGACGCCGGCGAACGCCGCGGTGCGCCCCCTCCTCTTCGCGCTCGCGAGCGCGGCGGCTGACGCGTTGGCTCGGACCAGGCAGTGCTGCGGGCGTACGCGACCGTGCGCCAGCCGCGCGCGTATCGCGTCTGGGAGCAGAGCCGACGCGCAGGCGACATCTGGGACAGCCGCGACGGCCGCGAGGGCATCCCGGTCGACGAAGTACGGGCGATGTGGCATTACATCTGGTACCATCCGCTCGACGCCGACTTCGAGGCGGCGGAACATGCACTGGTCGAGCAGGGCGTGTTCAAACGGCCTCGGTCTGCGCTGTAGTCTGATGTTTTTGTTGCGATGGAGCGTGCGTTGCCTTGCGTTCAAACAACCTTGCAGCTTTCGTGGTCGTGTGTAAAGCTCAAAAGGTCCGGGTCGATTCGTCCTGGACACTTGAAGAGGTACGCAGCTAAGCCGGTGACCAGGGCGCGGGAAGGGTAGGATTTCCATCTTGTTAATTGCGGGACGCCCAAGCGGACCTGCCCAAAGTCCACGTGTCGCACATTTGTATTTTCCCAAAGCGTGCTTGTCTCGAACAGCGTATTATACAGTCGTCGTGGCAGGCCAGTGAGTGGAACAAGCTCCTCGTCCGATATATGTACTGCTCGCCCGCAAACTACACAAGGTAGGCCCGCTCAGATGATTTACATCTACATACTTACTCACAAATACAGTTGACCGACATAAAGTGAAAGACGATGCATGGCCCAACTGTGCTTCCCGACGCGCTCGTGCGGATCCACGCGTCGACGCGCTGCCGCGTGAGCTCGCGGTTCGACCTTGACCTCGACGCCGCCCCGAAGAACGCGTCGCAGTTCAACTCGGGCGACGGCCTCCACCCGAACGTCGCGGGCGACGAGGCTATCGCGGATGCGTTTGACCTCGGCGTTTTCTCCAATGGTGTTTCTGGCTTCGTATAGGTGTAGCCAACTGTGTACGTATTTCGCGCACGCCCAATGATATCGCATATTTCATGCGCTGAATCAAGGGTCTGGGAGTGATTTGGATGCGGATACTTGTGCGTACATGTCAGCGTCGTGTTAGGGGCTGGAGAGGCGGTACGATATGATTTGGGTAAGAATGTCGTCTATAGTGAGGCAGGGGTGCATGGCAAGTACGAAGGTGGTGGTACAGAACAAGCTTTGGGTGCACGTACGGCGCGCGTATCAGGACCAGGACCTAACGCCCAGGTGCACCTCTCGCTGCTTACATGTAACTTTTGCCCAAGCAGCAAGCATTATTGCGTTCACCCTCTTGCTCGCGCGCAAGCAAGCTACGCTGTGCACAACAGTGGCAGCACCATGTCCCTTCCAAACGAAAGAGTCCTTAGCCTCATCGAAGAGTTGCACGCAGCCGTGACGGGCATGTCCTCGTCGATGTTCCACAAGCACAACGACAAACCAATCACCATTGACTGCCTCGACTTGACTCCCCACCTCCAAGCCGTCAAAGCACTGTGGCTAACCGTCGAGCCACAAATCCTGATCTGTCAGGAGTACGGCGATGCGCTCGCCTTTATCGAGACAGAATCGTCTGACGCAGCTCCCGCTCAAATGGGAGGATGAGCCGTCATGCATATGCATCATGACTTACCCAGGCATAGGTGTGACCCGTGCAGGAGCTGACGTTGAACCAGGGAAAGCATTCTTTTTGATCTATACATCCATTCAAACCCACGAAATATTTACGTGCACTAGAACAAGTCACGAATTGCCTGCATCAGGTCTGCACACCGCACGAGAACGAAGGAAAATACGTCAAAGTCATTTCAGAACCACGATGATAGCATTAAACTGGATCTGATGTACAACCTGCAAGAAACATCGAACAACACACGGTTTAGAACAAGGTAGGCACAGCTCTTGAGTCCTATCGTAGCCGGAATATAAAGTGAGGGAGGGCTTGACTTGTCGCAGGACGTTTTCAGGGGCGCTGTGCAAGGACCGCTCTATCAAGGAGCGCATGGTGACTGTCGGCGCACAGGTCGAGTGCGAGTCGTTTTAGTAACGCCTGTCGTCGTAGCGGCGCTCGTGGCCACGCTCGTAGCCTCCGCGATCGTATCCTCGGTCGTAGTCGCCGCCTCCACCGCGGTATCCGCCACGATCGTAGTCGCGTCCGCCGCGAGGCTCGTCGTCATATGCACGACGCGCGCGAGGGGGGCCGTAGTCATCGTGGCGAGAGCCTCCGCCTCCACCGCTGCCGTATCGGGAGTAGCGGCTGTCGTAGGGTCGAGGGTCGTAGGGGCGTTCGTCTGTGGCTGTTTCCTCAGACACGGATAAGGATGAATACAGTTGACCGAAAATAATACACACATTCATGACGTTTAGGCGGGCCGTAGTACCGGCCAGGCGTGGGGGTCCTGCCACGTCCACGGCGAGCCTAGACTTTCTTTAGATTTATGGTGATTCGATAACACGCCACTACTCACCTTGGTGACTGTGATAGTCTTGCCCATAATGTCAGTAGAATTGAGCGCAGTGATGGCGGCGTCCGCCTCCTCTGCTGACTCCATTGTTACGAACCCAAATCCGCGCGACTCACGCGTATGAGGGTCATACATAACCTGAGCCTTCTTGACCTAGTTCACGCGCATATAAGGACTCCGCAATGCCCGACAGAGTAAGAGACATACTCGGCCAATTTTGGCGAACGCCTGCTCGAGGTCGCGCGTGTCAACACGGTGGCTCAGTCCTGAGACATGAAGGTTATTTCCAGGGTTTGACCCGGCGCCGTCACGACTGTAAGCTGCGTCAACTTCAAAACAGTACAGCCAGCGGCAGAAGACATACCCTCTGTCAGCGTCGCGAGTCGGGCTGCGGCTGCGACTAGAGCGCCGAGGCGGGTGGTCACCTTGGCCACGGCCAGGGGAGCGGGCCCCGTTCGACCAGGCTTGATCGTCCGCAGGCGCCGCATTGGTCATAGGCGCGTCGCCAGTGGGAATGCTGATACCGCCACCATTGGATGGGGGGCCCATGTCTTGCGATTGCCAGGCTGAAGGAACAGACAAGTGGAGAGGGTGAAGATGGTGCGTCAGGGCCGGTTACGTCGGGAGGAGGGCGTAGGCGCGATGACGAGGAGCGGACGCCGCACGAAATGCTGGGAGCCGAACCGTCCAAGAACAGAGCGCGAAAGAGACAAGACACGGACGAAACGAGGTGTCGCGTCTCTTCGCTGTCAACATCGACGGCACAAGGCAGATGAACAAGCGGCCTTTAGCCGACAGGCGACAGTATTGTGAACAATTTGCGCAAAGAGCCGTCGACAACGCCAACTGGTGGCTGAAGGCAAGGGTTGAAAAGTGCTGGCGGACGAAACACCGACGAAGCGCGTTCTCATCGTCGTCCTCGTTCTCGCGGCGGCTGATGCTGAAGACGTACCGTCATCCATCGTTGCTGATGTCTTGCTGTTTGTCGTCGTCTTGCGCGCCGAGGATGGTGGTGGGAAGCAAGCTGTGAAACACCCCGCTGGTGAATAAACAGTGGCGGGGGACAAATAAGGCCAAACCGAACGCCGACGCCGCAGCCGGGGGTAGGCTGTTTTCTCGGCGAAGCCGGAAGGTGCTCACAGCGTCGCACGCAGAAGGCTCCAGGATAAATTGACCATTTTATTTGCCGTATGCAATGCGTACGTGCGTGTCGCGGGCAACAGCGAAAGAGCTGGAGAACTCGGCGACGAGGCACATGCATTCATCGCCGGAATAGACCGGCTTGCTTAATCGAGACCAGGGTCGCGGCGTGCCCGGCCAGCGACCAACCACTTTTCCTCCACCGGCGTCGACAAGCTTGCCTTCCGCTCTCACCCACCCGTCGCCCTCGTCGCCGCCACACCCGTCGAGCGTACCATAAAATCACGATGATGCGCACCCAGATGCTCGCTACCGCCCTGCGCGCACGCCCGGCCGCCGCCGCCGCCCGTATTGCCCCCAAGTTCACCCGCATGTCCAGCGGTCATGAACAAGAGTCCTTCGAGTCCTTCACCCAACGATACGTCACGTTCTTCGAGGGCGCCGAGGATCTCTTCGAGGTGCAGCGCGGCCTCAACAACTGCTTCGCGCACGATCTCGTCCCCGCACCATCCGTCGTCGAAGCCGCCGTTCGCGCCGCCCGACGTGTCAACGACTACGCGACCGCCGTGCGCGTGTTCGAGGGTGTCCGGGAGAAGGTGGAGAACAAGCAGCAGTATAAGGCGTACTTGGACGAGCTCAAGGGCCTCCGAGAGGAGCTCGGTGAGTATCCACACCACGCTTGACGCTTTCAGGCTCGCTTACCGCGCGTGTAGGCATTGAGACCTCCGAGGAGCTGTATCACGCATAAACCACATCTCCCTTAGACTATATGCGTACGTACATTCACCCATTGGGCCTTTACTTAGACTAACGAAATTCCGCCAGGCTGTTCACATTCGGAAACAATTCACATTTGCCCCGTCGTTCGAATGTTTGTTGCCGTCCAAAAGACATGCGAGCCCTATGAGAGCACAGAAACTATGACGCCCTGGCAGACTAGTATAGCGACGTTGGCGAACATAATACGCCTCCCTTGCGTTTGCACCTCGGCAACGCACTATAGGGAGCAGCAGTCAACGTATCTGCCTTGGGGACGGCTTGCCATGTCGTGCAATAGGCTGTTTGCCCGGGAAGAAAGAGTGAACGTAATAAATTCTGCGCAAATAATCATTACTGTGTTGTGAAGCGCCCTCATACATGGTTAAAAGGGTATCAGAAGCCGGATGCACCTCGCAACCGTGCAAACTCCCGTCGACTGGTTCAGAGACTAGACAGCTCCAGCCTCCCGGCATTGTCGAAATGTTGATCCCAGGCCCTCAACGAGCGAGGCGTTCACAGTCTTGCTTGCTTGAGCCCATCATTACTAGCTAAAGCACTCGACAAGACCGCTGTGCGTATTCCATTACACCACCTAAGCAGTGGATACTAACACATGGTCAGCGCATGAGCTCTGCTATGCCTAGAAATAACAAGTCTCTAAGACAGCGGCTTGCCGCGCTCATTCCTCATGTTCATGGAGGGGACTGTGACCAGAAATCGCGTTTTATTTGGGCACAGAATGATGCAGCTCTGCAAGAGAGGCTGAAAGCAACGCCCACCCCAAACGCTCTCCCGTAAGTCGCAATTAACAGTATGCATCATCACTGCTGAGTCTCTGCCAGGACGTACGTTGATGATCCCACGGGTACATATTACGACACTACGTTCATTCATACCTTCCTCTTGTCAGACCCTCACAAGAGATACACACTTCCTTTCTCTGAACCTTTGGCGAAAACTCGAATATACCGTCGCGCATGGGAAATACTGCCCAACGCAGTAGCGAACATCCCATGCCAACATGTCACGCCACGCGAGCTCCTTGGATACCTCGGAACCGTCTTGCATAGAGACCTCGAGTATACGCACGAGGTTGAAGAATGCCTTCAACTGTTCATCGATGACGGTTACGACTTTGGGGAGATCTACGGCTATCTGCGCCCCTGGGCGGGCGACCTGCGGCATGCCCAGGACGCCAACAGTTTTCCTGCAATCCTCACAGCCGTCGTCATCTACTTGCGGAATCGCAGAATAGAAGACTTGCAGCTGCGATCCAGTGCTATCGTCGATAATCGTATCATCAATCCCAAGGTCCCGCCGCGCCGAATCTGGGATCTTTACAGCAATCGTGTCCTCCCGTACTACGCTATGCACCCTTCGTTTGACCAAAACAAGGTGCCTCGCCTTCCAGACGAACTGTGGGCGGTATCGCACAGCTGGGTTGACGAGCCACACCGTCAGTACGTGATCACACCCATCAACAGTGGCTTATGGCCGGTCCCCATCCCCCGCGGCACCACCCTCGACGACATCCGCAACGAACTTCTCATTCTAGGTGCGGAGTTTGTCTGGCTCGACGTGTTATGTCTCAGGCAGAAAGACGACCGTAAAATGGGCGATCAGGAGATTAGAAAGAGGGAGTGGAAGCTCGACATTCCGACCATCGGTCACATCTACACGGAAAGCCTTCACCGGGCTGTCGTCGTCTACTTCAATGGACTGGGCTTGCCATTTCGCGACGAGCCCGTCGACCCGAACGACCACTTTCATTGGTGCAATCGTGCATGGACTCTCCAGGAATTTCCGTCTTACATGTTGATCCCAGGCGGTTCAGCACAGAAGATCGGTCGTGTTAAAGTCCAGCGCGAAGGTTTCTCCGCCAGTGCATGGGCGAAAAATCCTGAGTTCATCCGCCACTTCCACGACTCACTTTTGCTCCCTCGTTCCTGGGACGTACATATGGCTCAAGCATCCCCAAGGTCTTCGACATCCCACAGCGGTTCACAAGAGTCTCTGAACTCATTCTCCACACAGACTACAACGACCACAGAGCTATCCTCAGAATTCGAGTTGAGGATCTTTGAACCGCTGACCCTTCGTGCGATCAGTGAGAAGCTTAGGGGCCGCTTTGCTTCAATTCCACTCGACCTCATCTGTGCTATCACCTATCCGCTCAGCTGCCCCGTTCTGCCGATATACGATCCCGACGACAATGTCGAAGTCGCGTGGACCCGTCTGGTGCAGTGCCTTTCAGACTTTGTACGCACCCATCTGCTCTTCACAGATTTCGATCCAGAAGATATGTATAGCTCCTGGATACCTCCGTGGAATCAGGTCCAGTCTGGAAGAGGGCTTCGGGATGTTCGTCTCTTCTCCGAGACCGAGCAATCTCAGGACGAGCGGTTGAAATTCTTGGACGGGACCTCATCCGACAATGGGTTCCTCAACGGACTTGGGGGGTACTATCATACGCCATTCGTCATCCATGGCTGCCACATACTGCTCGAGAAAACCCCGGCAGGCGATGTCGAATGCTTCGTCCAGGTCCCCCTTGCGAAAAGCGTCCAGTACGGCAGGTATAGAGTCTCGGAATGGGGCGCTTCACTACGACACAACGAGCCGTATATCCTCGTTGGCGTAGGGACGCTTAGATACTGGGTGGTCGCACGGGAGAAGGGCGTACGGCGCATATTTAACAAGAGGGCCCCGTGGTTATACAAAGTGACAACTTTAAGAATGCCAGATATTCCTGAGGACTGGGATGCTGTGAAGGCGTTCAAGGAGGTGGTTGAAGGCTGTGCTCAACTTGTTGTGTTTTAAAGAAACGCAGATCATAGTGTAGTCGTGTATCCGTTCTTTACGTAGTACGAACCCGTCAGCTAAAACTCCTGTAGTACTGAGATTTTTGACCCGAGAGTTTATATTTTAAAGGATGTAATATGTAGGAGAAGCACATTTTGAATCAACTTCATCAGTGGTATGTGCGTCTACGGCCCATCTCTCTCTCAGTTGACACTATCTCCAGCGCACACTCTCTCGAATACCCAAAGTCATGTCTGACGATAATCAAGGCGCAAGCAAGAGTAATGTCGCTGCACAGTTATTTGGAAGACCGCTTGGCACTGACTCCCTGGGACGTGTGCAGACGAGCAACTTTTGGCCGCCGCTCGCGAGGACAACGAGGACCTCATTTTAGAGCTCTTCGAGGAGGGGGGCTTTGATATCAACTATCAAGACGGGTACGTGCGCTGTGTTCGACACGTTGTTACCACCCCTCAAAGTTCCATAGGCTAGGCAACACAGGTGCGTCTTGTACGAGGACCTGGCAGCCTCGACCTCAGCGCTGATCGCGACGCACCTTCCAGCCCTGCACTACGCGTAAGTATGTAACGAACTGCAGACATCGCGTCGATCGTATGTGATCTCACGCTCTCTGCACAGGGCCTCGCACGGCAGCACGATCGTGCTCGAGCACATCCTCGAGCACGAAGAATGCGACGTCGACCCGATCAACCGTCTCGAGCGCGCGACGCCCCTCCACCTCGCCGTGCGCCTCGACGATCCGGAGCTGCGCAAGGAGGTGGTGGACAGCCTGCTCGAAGCGGGTGCGGACACCTAGTGAGTGTCCCGCTGGATGCGCCGGACGCGGTCGCGTTAACGGTGGCGCAGTATCAAGGACAAGAACGGCGACACCGCTGCGGACCTCGTGTCTGGAGGTGATCCCGAAATCCTCGAGCTCATTCGCAAGGCGCGGGCGCAGGCGAGCATCGCGAGGGAAGATGTTGTCGACGGTGCGCACCCATGGGCTTCTCTCACTCCGTTCGTCGCTGAGTTAATGAGTAGATGATGACGACGAGCCCGGCTCGGGAACAGGCTCTGAGTACGAAGATTGATCATGACCTATCGTCATCCCAGGAGAGCACACCGGACACAATCTGTAGACTAAGGAATATAAAGCAAGGACCGGAATATTACACCTATCGCTATATCGCTATAGATATGTGCAGTTCACAGAAGCTTGCCCGTCGCCCAGCCCTGGTAGGTGGGTGTGCTCTTGATCCAGCTGATGAGCTCCGACCGCTTCACCTTCGTCCCCTGGTCGGCAGATTGCACCTTGCGCTTCTCGCCATCGACGATCTCCCACCTCTGCTCCTTGACGGTGACGAGGCCCTCCTTGAGCTCGTCGCCACCGAGAATGACCGCGAAGGGAGCTTCGTCCTTCTCGCCCGCCGCAAACTGCGCGGGCAACTTCGGCTTGTTCTTGAACAAGAAGTCGGTCTGCACAGTGCAACGCTCAGCTTCGCCTTCTCGCAGATCAGAGCTGTGCACCGGCGCACCTTGATGCCCGCCGCGCGGAGCTCCTGCACGAGCCGCACACGCTCCGTCAGGAGGCCGTCGCCAGCAGCCATGACGTACGCCATGGTGTCCTTGCTGCGCATGCCGCGCTCGACCCAGCGCGGCCACACGATCGCGAAGATACGGTCCATCCCGATGCTCACGCCAATGCACGGCAGCTGCGCGGCCTTCTTGCCGCCGCCCGCCGCCGCCGCCGTGAACATGCCCACCAGGTTGTCGTACCGCCCGCCCGCCGCGACGGAGCCGACGCCGACCTTGGACTCGTCGACCTCCTCCTCGTCCTCCTGGCCGTCCGTCTTTTTCGCCTTCTTCTTGGGGGTGGGTGTCGGTGCCGGAGTGGGTTGTGGGGCGTCAGAGGTGGAGGCGAAGGCATTAGCGGCGTTGAAGCCCGGCGGCGCGGACGCTTCTGTGATGGCCTCGTAGATGATGCCAGTGTAATAGTCCAGACCGCGCGCGAGGGACATGTCGAACGAGATCTGTATTTTTTGTCAAATCGCTGCGTGGACGAGTTTACAGTCGTGCATACCTTGTCTACGACGCTGTACGCTTCGAGGTATTTAAAAAGTAAGCCCATCTCCTCAATACCTGCCTTCGCACTTGGGTTCGCCATGAGAGCCGCGTCGGCCTGCAGCAGGTCCAGGAGTGGTGGTCCGCCCTTGTGCTTGACGTATTCGCCAATCCTGTCTGCCACAGCTGAGTCAAGGCCTTTTTCTTCTGTCATCTCCTTCTTGACGTCTGCCCATGGCATCTATCCGGGGTCAGTCCCTATGACACCATACCAAGTCGAGCAAAACGTACTTTATCGAGCTTGTCGACGGCTGATGATATGGTGCGGATCTTCTCTTGCGGGACACCACAGACTTCAAAGATACCGTCGAGGATTTTTCTGTGGTTGAGCTGTGCGCAATTAGCAAGCGTCTTGGGTATGCCACGAACGTACACACTTTGATTGTAAAGTCACCAACTTCGAGCTTGGTCATGATTGTGCATACTAGACTGATGATCTCGGCATCAGGTATCATCGTGTCAAAGATGCCCGCGATGTCAAAATCCTTCGTAGCAGTGAATATTAGGCCAACCTAGACTTGGCGAAGGGCATACCGCTTGCGTGAACTCGCGCATACGACCCTTGGACATGACCGGATTATCTCTCCGGTAGACCTTGCCGACTTGCCAGAGCTTCGCCTGCGTGTTCAGCGCGCCGTTCATGGCAAAATATCGCGCAAGAGGGACAGTGTGGTCGTAGCGCAACGCGAGCTCTTCTCCACCCTGGTCCTTCAAGTCGAAGATGAGCTTCGCGTCCTCGCCGTACTTGCCGGCAAGGATCTCCTTGCGCTCGAACACGGGCGTGTCAAGGCAGCTGCCACCGTATGTCGTGAACACGTCCTTGACGATGCGCTCGATGTGCTCCCGGCAGTGCATCTCGCTCGGGCCATAGTCTCGCGTGCCCTGGGGACGGCCTGGTAAGTCTGAGCGTGCGCAGCGTGCTCGAGCAACACGCGACGCACCTTCGGTGTCTTGAGCAGGATGCGCTCCTTCTTCTTACCGCCGTCTTTTGACGATTCGCCCGTCAGTGCGGCGAGTGCCCGCTTGAGCTCGCCGAGCTTCTTCTTCACCTCGTCAACAGCCGACGCATCTGCCTGCTGCTTGCGCAGGTCGTTGAACAGTGTGGTTTGCTGTGCGATCTCCTGGGTGATCGATTCTGTTGTCGCCATCGTCCTCGTGAGCCGCGGGGTCAAAGTGAGGGTGAGGGGAGGGTGGAATGTGCGGAATCGATTGAGGACGAGCATTTAATTCACCAAAGTGTGGTTTTCCTATGACTCTGTGAGATCATCATCTTATCTTATCTCGGAGACTTCTACTTGGATGAGATCCATGATCTCAATCGCTGGTATGCACTTGAGTCGTGACCATGGCCACCTCTAGAGGTTCTCCGCGGACTGTCGAAGCATTCAGATTCGCGGAGGCGTCCCAGAATGTGCGATTTCGGGTAAGGCTGGCTCCGGAAAGTCAGTCTATACTCGTTTTGTGTGCTGAACATCCTACTTACCATACACTTTGATGGGATTGCTATGAATTAGGTATACCGCCACTATCCCAAGTACGCTGGCTAGGGCCTGTGCAACAGTCCTGTAAGCTTTGCCGAATTGAGCTGGTGCATTTCCAAAGGTGCGCAAGGGCATGACATTGCGCCGTTCTGGATCGAAGTATGCTCTCCCCCGCATCGGCTTATTTAGCGCAGTGCGGGATTTGCCTCGCACCTTGCGCCCCACCCGCCTCGTCATCTATCCCCAGCCGAGTCCCGAGTGGCAGCATGTCGAGCGAGGCCGAGTCGTCGACGACTTCCCGCCCGACAAACCCGTTCGTCGCCACCGACGCCTCGGACGACGACCACCATGCCCAGGGTGACGACCACGATGCTCCGGTCGCCCACCACGACTTCGCACCTACCAACCCGGCCGCAGACGCCCTCCCCACGTCCCCTTCGTACATCCCGTTATCCCACCCCGCGCGGACGCTTGTGCTTTGCTTTGACGGCACGGGTGACCAGTTCGATGCGGATGTACGTGATGCCACATCCAAAAATGTACCCGTTTGCTGACGTATTTCACAGAACTCGAATGTCGTGCAGTTCTTTTCGATGCTGAAGAAGGACGACAGGAAACAGCAGATGGTGTACTATCAGGTATGAACTCTCCCTAGAGCGTCTCGGTAGCTAACGCCACGGTGTAGGCAGGGATTGGAACGTACACTTCTCCGCAGGTTGCGACACCGCTCATGGCCAAGCTGTCGAAGACGCTGGACGCGATGGTCGCCTGGAACCTCGATGCGCATGTTATGGGTATGCAGAGGCTGTCATTTCGCGCGTGCGGTACTTTCTAATCGATATCTCTGCAGACGGATATGAGTTTTTGATGCAAAACTGTGAGTATATGCGTTCGTTTTGTCTACAAAACTGCTCATCTCTATCGGTAGACGAAGCTGGCGACAAGATTTGTATATTTGGCTTCTCCCGCGGCGCATACACAGCCCAGGCTCTCGCAGGAATGGTTCACAAAGTATGACTCTCGTCATAGCTGATCTGCCTAGCTGACTACTCGACACAGGTTGGCCTTCTGCCCGCTCACAACTACCAACAAGTGCCCTTCGCGTACAAGATGTACACGCGCACGTCCGCAACGGGCTGGGCGCAGAGCACGCTCTTCAAGAAGACGTTTTCGATCGACGTCGATGTCGAGTTCGTCGGCGTGTGGGACACGGTGTGCTCGGTGGGGCTCGTCGGGCGCCGCCTACCGTTTACAACGAGTAACACGTCCGTCAAGACTTTCCGCCACGCGGTCTCTCTTGACGAGCGTCGTGCCAAGTTCCGCGCGAACCTCTTCAACCGGCCGCGTGCGCAGGAGAGGGCGCTCGGCACACACCCCGGCGACATGCCCAAGGCGGGACAGATCGAGGAGGTCAGCGCGCCCAGCGACGCACCGCTCGCTCTGGCGAACGCGGGCATATACCCACCAGAGCGATCACAGGAGCGGAAGCGCGAGTCATTGCTCTCGCGCTTTTCGTTTCGGACTCGGCGCGAGGAAGAGGAGCGGCAAACGCAGAAGGATCTAGAACGCCAATTTGGGCAGCAAGAGGCAACGCAGCTCGAGACGGACGTCAAGGAGGTGTGGTTCGCCGGCTGCCACTGCGGTGCGTCGGTGTCTTGGCTCCTCTGTGCACGTTCGCTGACGCGCACAGACGTCGGCGGCGGCTCCGTCCCCAACATGACGCACCACAACCTCGCGCGCATCCCGCTGCGCTGGATGGTGCGCCAGTGCTTCCTCGCGGACACGGGCATCCGCTTCCACGCCGCGCGCCTGCGTGGCATCGGCCTCGACCCCGGCGCGCTCTACCCCACCGTGCGCGAACGCCCCGAGGGCCTCTACCTGCGCCCCGGCACGACGGTCCCCGACGGCGGCGCGGGGGCGCGGCTGAGCGAGGAGGAGGAGGACCTCGCGGACGCGCTGTGCCCGATCTACGACCAGCTTGCGCTGCGGCGCGGCTGGTGGGCACTCGAGGTGGTGCCGCTGCGGCACCGCGTGCAGCTGGAGGACGACTCGTGGGTGTCGGAGCGGACGTGCGTGTTGCTTGGCTGCGCTGGATGCGGGTGCTGACGCCGACGGCGCGCAGGATGAACCTCGGGCGCGGGCGCGTCGTGCCGAATCAGCGCGTGCAGGGCGTGCATGTGCACCGGAGCGTGAAGATGCGGATGGAGGCGGACGGGCTGCGCGGTGGGCGGTACACGCCGCGCGCGAAGTTTGAGGTCGAGCCGACGTGGGTTGACTGAGCGCTGCTTGGTGCATTTTCGAGCGACGGGAATCTGTGTAGCCACTCTAGGGGACGCAGCCCACGGACGGAGCGCCGTTGAACAAGTATTTGTATTCACACATGTACTCGTGCCTATGTGGCAAAGGTTCTCAAGCACTGCGTGCATGCAGCTCATGCTTTGATACAAGCTCCAGAGCGACACCATACAAGACGTCGAGCGGTATACGGTGAGGGGCCAGACGAGGCGTCATGGCCTGTTTGTGACATTGAGAAGAACGACAAAACACACGAGATGTACTCCAGTACCACGTAGCCCACAAGGGTACATCCGCACCGCTCACTCGTCGTCGTACTGCCCGCCGCGTCAGCACGCGCCGCCACACAGAGAGAAAAACACGCACCACGAGGATCATCGAGCCGGGCCAGTACGTGAGGTTGCCCGCGTCGTCGAGGTACACCGGGTTCTCGGTGCCGTTCACGGGGAGCGTGAAGCCGGCGAGGCGGCCGGCGGGGCCCGGCGCGCGGCGCAGGCGCGGGAGGCGGAAGACGGCCTTGAGCACCTCGGGCAGCGTGTGCTCGCTCATGCGCAGCCCGAGGCACTCGTGGAAGCCCGCGCTCTGCAGCTGGTAGCGGTCCGTCGGCCGGCGCGGGTCCACGCGCAGCGGGTCCGGGAAGTCTGCCGGCTGCGCGCGCGCGTTAGGGGGCGCGCAGGGAGGGGCGGGGG
>KN840559.1:0-38516 GCA_000832265.1 Phlebiopsis gigantea 11061_1 CR5-6
CGGCGGCGGCCGCGACGCACCCGGCGAGTGACCGATCGTGTGCGAGCGCGACACGCTCTGCGTCGGCGTCGTCCCGCGCGTCGCGTCGCCGTCCGTCGAGCTCCCGCTCCCGCTCCCCGAGCTGCCGCTGCCGCTGCTCCCGCTCTCGTCGCTGCTGCCCTCGCTGTCCTCGTCCTCGCTCGAGTCCTCGTCCTCGTCCTCCTCCTCCTCCTCGTCGGACGCTTCCGCGGCGAGGTCGTCCGCGTCGCCCTTGACGAGGTCCCCGAAGCTGAGGTCGCGCACGACGCCGTTCACGAGCTCCGCCGCCGCCTCGTCCGCCGCGTCCGCCGCGCTCTGCCCCTGCGCCGTCCGCCCGAAGCGCTTGCGCACCTTGGCCTCGTACTGCACCTTGAGCAGGTAGTGGTACCGCGCGACCGCGTCGACCTCGCGCATGATCTCGAGTCGCTCCGCGCCCGTGTACGGCAGCAGGAACTCGAGGCTGATCGGCCGCCCCAGCCCCTCGCGCATCAGCGTGAGGAACTGTTCGATCCACCGCATCAGGTGGTCGAACAGGCCGTCCCCCTTCGAGTGCACCTTGTGCACGAACGTGTAGAACGACTGCTCGTGCCGCTGGATCAGGTCGATGAAGATCTGGACCGTCTTCGCGGGGTCCCGCTGGCTCACTACAAGATTCGGCCAGAAGCCAGAGCCAATTAGCTCCCCTGCAGGGTACACGGCTTCGAGGGACATACACTCTTCCGATTGCTCGACCGTCTTGATCAGGTCGTTCATAAAGTTCTGGAGGTCTCCAAACGAATCTGCGATGCTGGCCGCCCGGTATACCTGGGCTAGCGGCGCGTAGAAGATCGTGATGATGTCCCGCAGCAGGTCCGCCGTGGTGCCCTGTACACGACACATGTGAGCCGCGCCCACAGTGCTCCGTGCCACCCCCAGAACGGAGTTAAGAGATAGGAGTCACCGACCTCAAAGATCAACGCGATCAGTTGCTCGCGATCCCGCAGGCGGGCGTACAGCCTGACGAGCAGCGACAGATCTTCGTACAGCCACGCCTCCTCGTCCTCGGGTCCCTCGTCATCGTCCGAGTCCGGGTGAGCGTCCGCGTACGCCCTGTGCGCGATGCTGGCCCGGTACACGCGCTGCATCTGCGCGCGCGACAGCCGCGGTTCTTCTCCCGACCGAAGGACCGCAGTCAACACATTCATGTCTTCGGCAGCTAGTGCGGGCGTCAGCCGCCGCCGTAGCATGGAAAACGCACAGGCCAGGGCTAAATCACACACCAGCGTCGGCCTTGTAGATCGCCTGTATTTCCGGGGGCGCGTACACGAACAACCTAACTTTCTCGCAGATTTGGGGATCCTCGACCTTGTTACGTACGGTGTCGATGTCTTCCTCAAGGGCTTTGGCCTCTTCCTGCAGTGACCCAGTGAACATCCTGACATGACCCTGTGAGAACGCGCACGCTGTCTGCGGAAGTTTTCCACAACCAACCTCTGCAGCAGGCTGCGCCCGCCAAAGGGCTGTGCGAGGAACAAGTCCAATACGCCTACGATAATGACGACAGCGGTGAGCTTCTCTGCATCCCCGCGGGCAGAAAAATTGCGCACCTCTGATCATGCCCACAGGATTGCTAATCCTCAACGCCGCTTTCAGCATAAAGTACGGCATGAGGCCGTGGACGCGCTTCATCCCAGCGAACGCCTCGGACGCATTGTCCGCCGCGACGAACCGCTGGAAGACCGTGGACGCGAGCCTGGCAAAAGCGGGCACACAGTTCATGGCCGTCCGTCCCACCGGGCGACGCAGATCTGGCACTCACGAGATGCGGGCCCACTCGATGACGGCCTTGTAGTTCGCGGGGAGATCGCGAATGTCCGGCGTGTGCTTGATGGTGGCGAAGACGTGCGTGAGGCCATCTAACGGCTGCATCAGCGTCGCCCCCCCGTCGCGGGTGCAGAACCCCGCATACCTTTCCCCAGCAGCTCGCCCTTCACGCTGCGCACCGCGTCGCGTAAGCCGTCCACTCTATCTTTGATTTCTTTCGCGAATCTTATCCGGCCGTCCTCGCGCATGCGGTCTGCCTCTTCTCGGCGTCGCGCATCCTCCAGTTCCTCCTGGCTACGGGGTTAGAGGGACCTGTAAGTGGCATGCAAATGTGCACGGGTCTAAACATACCTCAGATGGGTTGGACCAGAGAGAAGGAACGACCTCAGAACAGGCGATGAGGCAAATACCGAAGAAGACAGCAGAGTGTGCAGGTAGGACCTGAGTGTGAGCCTGTTCTTCTCGCGGGCCAACCGCGAGGGGTGCGGTATGCCAGAGGAGCTGTTCACCGGGGAACCAGGGCTGCCCGAGTCGTAGCTCTGCAGCGAATCGACGCTAGCACTCCGTTCGTCGCGAAACATCCCTGGCATCGGCCGAGATTGCTTCGGGGCATAATTGTACGTAGTGGGGCTTCCGGGTAGGGATGTCGGGGTGCTTGGGCCGGTAGCAGCGGAGAATTGCGTCGGAGGGGATGCGCTCGCCGATGCTGGCTGTGACAGTGTCACGTTTACATATGTGCGGTCTTTGGCGGGAGGCGGCGGGACGATCTCCGTAGGATGCGCTTTACGGAGCTGAAGAACGAGTCAGGAGTGAGACGGGAAAGCGCAGTGTTTGACACACTTCGTCTGCAAGCGTCCTGAAATCGCCATATCGTCTCGATACGAAGACATCTGGGTGGTTGCGACGGCGGGTGCGTATGATGAATTCCTGGGAGCAATCGCACATGAGCTGTGAATTACGCATNGGACAAGTGTGAAATGCGTACCTCGTGTACCTTGCTCCTTACTCGCTTCTTCTCAACGACCGCGCGGACACAGACGACATTGACTTCGAATATGTCTTTAAGCCGACGTTCTCTGGCAGCTCTCTTCCGAGCGAGTAGCTCCAACCTATCCAGATCCTTCTGCGTGAGTCGCACAACATCTTCCGGCTCAACAATCTTTGTCCCACTCGTGATGAGCATCGAGAAATTCTTCTCGAGCTTGGTGAGCAGCCTCGCTCTAGTTGCTTCTTCCGAGTTCTCTGGATTGGTATCTAGGGGAGAAGCAGAGGAGAAATTCCGTGCGAGCAGATTCGCCATGAAAGGCTGGAGCTTCTCCGGAAAGAAATCGCGGGGCGCTGCGGCGAGGAAGGGGAACGAGAGGACAAACTTTCGGAACATGAACCGCAAGAATGGGAGGTCGAGGTGCGGCCCATCTTTCGGAGGCGGCGTGAAGGGCGGTCCTAGGTAAGAGAACGTGGATATGTTGTTTCGCGGCACCGTAGTCAGCCCCTTGAGCTCTTCACGGAATTGTAGCACTACCAGTTCCTTCTTCAGGTAATGGGCTCGCAGGGGGGTGAGTTCGGTGGATGTATTGTCTTCCGAAGGACCATCGGTCTGAGCGGACTCCTTGGAATTCTGTGGCGGTAATGAAGGTGGATGTTCTGAGGCAGGTGATTCAACGAGTGGGCTGCGAGAGGTAGATATAGGTGATGCCTGTGGGGTGACAAAGGCCTGATCTGATAGAACTGGTGACGGTGCTGAATTATCGCTTGTGTATGTATGTTCTGGCGCGTCGTTAGGCGAACCGGATGCCGGAAAAAGGGCTAAACGATGAAGGCGGTGAAGATTATCCTCATCCATGACTTGAGACGAGGACAGAGTATGTGCAAGAGGGAATGAGCGGCGCCGCCGCCGACTACGCTCGCGGACTCCTGTAACAAGCGCCGTACTAATGTGGCGGCGTCTGCGTCACCGCGTCATGCCCGGAATACATTCACGGGCCGGAAAGGCGCCTATATATACTCACATCAAAGCGAGCTGGGCGCTCAATGACCCGACGGTCCTGGGTTTGTGGCGGCAGTCGTTTGACCATACTACCCACGACGCTGAAGGAAACTTCCCTATTCACACGAGGCAGCCTAGCATGGACGCAGGGCACGAGATCCCACACAACGGCGCTCCCCAAGAGCACACTCTGAGTGACATCCCCATGGCTCCAGCTCCCCTCAACTCCAACGCGGTTGCCGACGCCCTCGAGCAACGGATACGAGAGCGGCGAGAGAAAGAGCAAGAAGCTGCTGCAGCGACAGCTTATGTCGCGTTTGATGAATATCACCACAAGAGGCAGAACTTCCGCAGGATGGTTGACCCCGGTATCCTTAGACCGAATGCCAGACCGGTAGCTCTGGAGTCTCTCAAAGTAGATCATGTCTCTTTGACAGCTTGAGGATGAGACTGAGCGTTCTCCTTGGAATGTAGACTCTGCTTACTCTCGCTGAGAACATTCTCAACAACCCATATGAGGAAAAGTATCAAAAGTTCAAGCCTACGAATGGTACCATCAAGCGACTCCTAGTGGACCCTAAGGGGACATTGGAGTACGCAAGGGAGGTCAGCACTGGTTGTAGCTGCGTTCTACGTCAACATGCTCCTAATACTAGTACATGTATCAGATGGGCTTTAACCCGGAGGTAGATATACGAGCCCCCTCGTAGGCCTCTACTCGTCTGAGCTCGTTTATCCAGGTCGTAAACTTTCAGCCATTCTACGTGTTTAACAAGAAGAAACACATGGTTGACTTACGGATCGGTGCTGAAATCCTCAAGGAAACACTAGACCGCGAAGTGGGGAAGGAAGAGCGTATTCTACGTGCAAAACAGGACGAGAAGGCGGTCGCAGCGGCCCACGTTGCAAACGTCGGTGTTCATGCTCTTCGGTCCGGGGGACAACTCCAATAACACACATTGTCTATAGATTAAACAAGCTTTCCTAGACGACCGCAAGTCTCGCGCTGTGCAGGAGCGTAGAGAGAAAGAATTGCGTGAGGCACGAGCTGCTGTCGCGCTGAGGCGAGCCTCTCAATCTCCGGCCACTCCACCTGCTGTAATGCCAGGCTCGGGCAAGACGCTCAGCGGCAATACCTCTGCGAGCGTCGATGACAACGACGACGAGTAATTTTCTGGCGTTCCGCATCTCTGGACGCATACCGAACCGCGAATGTATAAAGATCGTTGCATGTGTATATCATTCATCGGATCTCGCTCGACTCATCCATGTACCATGTACCATATATATAGGTGTACTGACGAGAAGCAGTTAAATGGGGGGACTCCAAATTCTATCGTGATTTTTACAGAACGTGGCGCGAATGTGATTATAGTGGTACCCGTCCACGAGGGCTAGCAGAGCAACGAAGTATGTACCTATGGGATAAATATTTCCCCTGTAAGAAAGAACAACGTTATATTACGCAAAAGGATATTTGGAGCGATCAAGCTTCGAAACAGGCCGGCTGTTTGGTAAAGAGGGAATTGGTCGGGGCGGTGGGGGGAACTGCGACAAGGTGTTGGACATGGAAGGGCGTGTTGGTTCCTCTGCGCCGGCTAACAGAGACTATCAGAATCAACGTCAGGCATTATGGGCGATCAGACTCACCACCGTAGGACTTGGCCAATCCTGCAACTAGGCCTCCTCCTGGACTGATGCTGCCGCGTCTAGCTCGCGGCAGGGGCCGCCCAGTCAAGCTTTGAGCACGCGCCAGCTCCGGATCGGCATCCAGGGGCAGAGTAGAGGGCAGTCCTGCGGATAGCGATCCAGACCGCTGGATGCCCAGCTGCGAGACATCGAGCGGGCTTGGTTGGGGCAATGGTCGTAGTGCAGGGGCAGACAGTGCAGAGGCCTCCACCGCGTCGGGCTCAGGAACAGGAGGCAAAGGCGCGAACGGCGGCGGGCGGCTGCTCGGTCCCATGGCCGAGATTCTACGCCCTACAGCTGGATCGGACGGGAGACCCATTCCACGCACGGACATGGGGCGGGCGGGCGGTGCAGGTAGTTCCTTGGTTGGAGGCTCCGTGGGAGGGGCTGGGAGCCTTCTGATCGAGCGGGAAGGCGACTCGGCGTAAGACGGTGTAAGAGGCGGAGTCGAAGGGGTGGAGGGTGCCGACGGAGGCGTTGGGAGGGGCGGGCGCGTACTAACAGTGCCTGACCTGCTGCGACGAACAGAAGGCGGAGGGGAAGGGCTAGGAGCTGGACTGGGTGGTGTGGTCAAGTTTGACTGCACATGCCCTACAGCCACAACCGGTGCCTGGCCTGGCGGGGTGGGCAGCTTACGAGGAGACATCGGCTGGGGAGATACGCTCAGGCTGCGTTCTCTCGAGGGGCCCACGGGAGCAGGAGGCAGCTCCACGTACTGTGCAGGGGAAGACCTGCCCTCCGGGAACATCGTCGCAAACACCATTTCGTGCAACTCTGCGTGAGTGTGCTTCGGTCTACGTCGAGGAGCAAAAGCGCTGAATATCCTTTGATGCAACTCTGCGTGACTGAGCTTGGGTCTGCGAGGGGGCGTTGGTGAGCTGGAACCTACGCCGGCAGGTTCCACACGTCCGGTCACGTCAAGATGCACGGCCGTGACAGGGGGATATGGTTCAATGAAGGGATAAACCGCGGGGTCTAGGGTTATATAATTAGGTATTGAGATGTGATCATGCGAAGTATGAACTTACAGATATTCAAGACGGGGTAAGAAGGCTTGAGTCTGATATCAACCGCATCCCGAGGTCTAGCCTTGCTTTGCACTTCGGGGTACAACTCCAAGTGTGGGTACACGGGCGGGTCTGAGGGGGGGCATCAGTCGATCACCCTAAGCAACGAACATTATGTACTCACAGAGACAGATGTTCGGGTACACCGCGGGCAACCTGATAGACAAACCGAGGCCAATCCGACCACGGGCCAATGGCAGATGTGATGTCGGGCTGCTAGGCACAAGCGACTGTACGTTTTGCGGCAGTGGGGGAACAGGTGGCGGAGGCGTACTGCGTGAACCCGAGCCATGTTTGTGGTGACCACGCTCGTGATGCAGCGCCTTGACTGGATTTCTAGGGGACGTGTGTTTCGTTCGTTGCTGAGTGGGCGGTAGCGACGTGCGTAAATCGGACGTTCCAGACAGATGTAAGGTCGGGTAGATGGAGTACAAGTTGTAAGGGTACACAGGTTTGTCTGTGGAAGATTAGCGAGTAAGCATAGGTGGAAGCGTGATGTCACTTACAGAGCTGAATGTGCGGGTAGCCTGCAGAAAGTTCGATACTAACACCAGACCACGATGAGCGAACGG
Source organism: Phlebiopsis gigantea 11061_1 CR5-6 (assembly GCA_000832265.1). Classification (NCBI taxonomy): domain Eukaryota; kingdom Fungi; phylum Basidiomycota; class Agaricomycetes; order Polyporales; family Phanerochaetaceae; genus Phlebiopsis; species Phlebiopsis gigantea. Next base: position 7,137 of record KN840559.1, read on the forward strand.
AGGCAGTGTGATGAGACCATGCAACGGGATAGATGTTTTCCAAGTTCCAAGGATAGACAGCGGGGTCTATATTGAGCACAATGTGTTAGCATGCGACCTGGATGATGATGGAAACACATACAGATTTCCAGATTGGGATACGAATAGGATAGGCTTGGGGGTTTCCCAGCTGGAGCGAGCTTAACCTGAATGATGGCGGCCTCAGAACGCTGCAGATGGTTGGCAGTTATCGATGGGTAAATGTTTTCCAAGTTCCAAGGATAGACAGCGGGATCTACATCAAGCACAATGTGTTAGCATGCGACCCGGATGATCACAAAAACACATACAGATTTCCAGATTGGGATACGAAGAGGATGAGCTTAGGAGTTTCCCAGCTGGAGCGGGCTTAACCTGAACGATCGCGGTCTCAGAACGCTGCAAATTGGTGACAGTTATCGAGGGGTAAATGTTTTCCAGGCTGTAGGGATAGACTGCAGGATCTACAATGCATATTGTTCAGTAAATCAACCTCAACATTAAGTGAAAATCGCCTCACAGAGATCTAAGGAAGGGTACTGAGGCGTCAAGCGGACCTCAACCGCGTCAAACCGAGACGCTGAGCGTAGCCTCTTCGCCGGATACATGTTCTCTACATTGTACGGGTACACAGGTGCGTCTGTCGTTTTGAGTCAACTTCTGCCACGCTGAGAGTTATGCGAAATAAATTCTCACAGAGCTCAATTTCCGGATACGCTGCAACGAGCCGTACGCGCTTTGTCGTGATAGAGCGTGGAACGGCAACTCTCGTCTTCTGCTGCTCGCCATGAACAGGCTTGACATTGCCGACCGTGGGATAGATCTCGTACACGTTGTGTGGGTACACTGGTCGATCTGTCCTTAAATTAGCACAGAATAAAGAGATGTCGCATTGTACTCACACAATGGGATAGTAGGATATACAACCGGCAGCGAAACCTGAATAGGCGAAAAAGACGCCGCCACCGTGGTACCGTGAGCTCCGGGCATCTCGGGATATATCTCCATGTGAGGATAAACAGGTGGATCTGGTCGATAATCAGTACCACGCCTAGTGGCTGTAGAATGAACATACAAATTGTGAAATATGGATATCTTGATTCGCATTTGAGCACCGGAGTTGTCGCCTCGCTTGCTGGAGTCGGCGTCTGTTCGAGACCGGGAAGTTTCTGTCCGAAAAGTGGCCATGCTTGTGCCCAACTAGGCGAGTGTACTGACAACGAGGGTGAGGGAGCGGGAGATGCCAAAGAAGCAGATGTTGGTTGTTCATCCTTGGGGAAGACGAACTTGAACGGACTCTCCTTACGAATCCTCGACGGCGGTGGCGAGGGCACATCATCAGCAAGCCTGACTTCCCGTGTTTGGGCGGACTGGTCGTCTCGGTACGCGTTGAAGTATGGCCATACCATCGAGAACGGCTGCGCCGGACGTGATGCGGGTGCTTCAATTACCTGGACAGGTCGCTCCGACGCAACCTCTTCCCTATAAGTGCTGTAGTAGGGCCATACAAGAGAAGAGGTTCCAGCGGTCTGGGCGATAGCATGCTGTTCGACCTCCACCCCATCGGAGGCAACCGGTGATGTCGGGCGACGAGGGAACACAAAACTATAGGGCGAGCTCGATGCGCCCTCTGGTGCCTCTGTCGTACTGTTGTAGGGCCATACACTTCTCCATGGCTCAACCTCGGCTCCCTCAGTGGGTGCAGGGCGAGGATAGCGTCGCGGAGGGACATCCAGTTCAAAGGTACGCTGCCCTACGTCCGGGGTGTGTACGTGGTACGGGGTTGCTGGGGTTGCTGGCCAAGACATCGGCGGGCCCCACGACGTCGCGGTTGATGGTGTCAGTGGTACTGTTGACATCGCGCGCTGCCCGATATCCACAGAAGGAGCGTAGGATAGGACAGACGGAGATGGAGGGTACTCAAGTGGAGGTCCCCAAGACGTTGCAGTGGAAGGAGTTGGCGGGCAGTCGTCAATCATGCGAGCCGCGAGGTCAGGGGAAGGCAAGCGAGAGATGACAGACACGAATGACCGGTAGTCGTCGTCCCAGTCCGGTGGGCCAAACGAGGTACACGTGGTAGGTGTGAGGCAGACTGAGCCTTCGTTACGGCGGTCAAGATGGATAGAAGGCAGTCGCCAAGAGCGGAAGGACTCGAGATCCTCATCGTAGTCAGGAGGACCAAGTGAGCTCACGGACCATTGGAAGTCTTCGAGGTTCAACTCAGACGTGACATCAACATCTTCAGAGGAAGGATCATCAATAGGTACGTCGTTCGGCATGTTCACAGGGTCAAGGCTTGTCTGACCTGTCGCGGCCATTGGGCTCGGGGCAAGCGTAGCGCTCGCACGCCACGAGTTGACGAACTTATCGATGTCTTTACGTGCGCTTGACGGCTCTGAGCCTCCCTGTATGATCGGCGAGAGAGCAGACGGACGGTTGACCTCGAGTTGCGCATCTGCTGCTGGGCTAGGTGGAGACAAGTTGCGGGGATTAAGCTTCGAGCCAGATCGAACAGAAGAAGACTCGATACGATCCAGTAAAGACAGCTTCCTGGGGACATGCCTTTGCGAGGGGCCACGAATTGGTCTGCCGAGCTGCAGAATATCCAGTGTTTCTTCAGGCTGTTCGGTTTGGTCGTCCAGTACTGTCGTTCTACTGTCGCCTCTCCAGTGCGCAAGCGACTCCGGTCGTGACGGGACGACAGAGACTGGGACGTCCATATGCTCTCTCCTGGACAACCCGATCCAGCTCTCGTACCATCTTGCCTTCCTCAGGTCTATGTCGAGCTCGATCTTTCCGCCAATCGGTAATTGAGCATGTTGCAACGTCGGGCTTCGAGGTTCGAACAGGTGACTCCACAGCAGCGACCACGACTCATCAGAGATACGCGGTGTTACCGATGTGCCGCTATATGTCGTGTGAAGATACAGACAAAGGCCGCTCGTACTGGGGAATGCGAATTCTCGAGCAATAGCCACAAGTTGCGTGCTCATCTGGTGAACCGGGCAGACATAAGACGGTGTGACTAATGCACGTGCGAAGGTTACGTACCGTCGAGTGCAACGGCATGAGGATGCCCTGGGACAACCTCTCCGGTGATCCCACAGCCAGCGTGTGGCCGAGATGACCATGTTCCTGGGAAAACGACTTCGGTGGGACAACGACTACGAGCCATCGCAAACCTCTCTGCACGACGCGCTCCCTAGCTTCGCGAGGACCGGAATGAATGTAAGGGAGTGATGAGACCTTACGTGCAGAACCTTGGGGGTCTGGAGTTGGCGAAGAGCGGTATGACGGCGAGGGATCGAGGTCAATTCCAAGTCCGGCAGAAGGATGACCAAGAGGTGGTAAATGAGTCGAGTACTCAGGCTCGGTGTCTGGAGGGGTCAACAGCGGGGCAGGACGAGGAAACTCGTAGTGCTTTTGGAAGGGGTTGGCAGTGAGGTGCGACATGGCGAAGGATGAATATTATGTTGCTGAGTAGGTTCCCCTCCCACTGACAGCAATGAGAAGTCGAAATAGGTATAATTTAGTCGAAAGGTGAGTGTCTCCTGCCTGCAACCAAAGCTTGTCCCGCTTGCTAGAATGGTCCTGACCGACGCTGCACGCTACGCAGTGCAAGAGGCTCGCCGTGAGCTGGAAGGCCTGTAAGAGGAGGGCGGAACGGTGAGAGGGGGTAATTTCGAGAGCGGCTAACACCAATTAAATCATGAAAGCAGTGCTAATCACTCGTACCTTTCAGAGTCCCCTGGACAACCGTGGCAGCCCGTTCCAACCCAACAGTCAATCCGCCGCCCAGTGTTCGCAGCGAGAACGAAAAACGTGTGAGTGAGAAGAGAGAAACAGAGCAAGCCTGGCTTTAATGAGGGCCTATGCAACCTGTAACCATGCCCTGCTTCTTTGATCGCATCTCTTTATGGCAAGTGTTGTGGAAACAAGTCGGTTGAATGGTGGAGAGCCAGATGATATCAACACAAGGATACTTCAACCACTGTGCTAGCACGGGAGATCGAGACACTACAGCTTTGCTCTAGGTAACAAAGGATTCCGTCCCAATTTGCCTTCCTTGAGGGATAGCCACCTGGCGATGCGCTTGAACGAGTCTGTTCTCTCAGGCTCATGCCAAGTGAGGAAAACAAAGTCGTGCATGCCCAACGGCTGCTCAAGATACTCAACCATACTAGGCCCCATATCTTCACTCATACGCCTGGCCAGCAACCGGATCTGATCCAACAACACCTCTGCCCCTCCGCCTAAGATGAACGTGCGCGGGAAGCCTTTGTAAGATACCTTCCCTAGCTTTGGAGATTCAGACGCTGGTGAGATGTAACGGTTTGACATCCCAGCTTCGGAGCCGAGAGGTCCAAAGTACCAGCTCGCTTCCCTCGCATACTTCTTTCCAACCACGCTGATAAAATCTTTCTCGCGCATTGTGTACACGGAAGATTGTTTCCGTAGTTTGGAATTCTTTGGTAGGTCGCTGGATCCCAGGTAGGCCCATGGAGAGCACAGGATTAACGCGCCAGGTGGGCGAGGGAGCGTGACATCTCCGTTCGCCCCGTTCTCCACGAGGTATCGTGCGAGAGCGAGGGCTAGATTTCCTCCGGCTGAATCGCCTTCCAGGATGATGTCTTCCGGTGCGAAACATACTTCGCTAACAAGATAGTTGTACCCAGCGATAGCGTCAAGTAGTGCGGCGGGAAATGGATTCGTGGGCACGGTCTCAGGTGGGCCCCTGGAGAGCCGGTACTCAAGGGTGAAGGCTCGTTCGATGGAGGTGTGCTGCAAGAGCCCACGGGGGATGTTGGATATGTCGTCGTCAGGATGCGCAGAGTGCGATACAAATCCGCCTCCGTGTAGGGCGTAGAGGACTTTCTCGCCTTTCTTTGGCGGCGAGCTAGCAAGACGGTCTACATCTCTCTTCTCCAACCAGTATCCGGGAATGCGGACGCAGTCGACCTTTGCTTGGTCGGCCCACTGCTTTACTTCGCCCACAATGAGGTGAGGTGTGGGTTGGACCCAGACCCCTTTGACATTTGGACCCGTTTCGAGCGCGAGATGATTGGGCTCGGGGCGCTTCACTCCTGCTCTGCGTAGATGTTGTCAGAATGTCAATGGGTAACAGATGCCGCAGATCCACATACTGGATAGCGACCTGGGCATTGTGCCACATCGCCTTGCGACGTACGACACGGTCGATTGTCCAGTCAGGATGGGGCCTGTTCGATCTAGGTACTGCTTGTATGGCCCATAGGGGGGAGCGTATGAAGCGTGTCACAAGCTGCTCATATCGAACCTGACGCTCCTTCGCCTGCCGCTCCTGTTCTGCAGGTGAAGACGGCATGCTAGCGACCGTGGGGTGGTGGTATTTCGTAGAGTCGCTGCATGTCCGCAGCTGAGAGACCCCTCCCGACTCCCGAGGAGGCGCGGAACAAGCAGTATTAGTAGAAACACGTGCACGGCTCGCACTCATTGACTGTGAGCGCCTGTGTAAGTCGCCGCGCTTGTGCTTTCTGCTGAACTCGATGGATTCCAAGGTTGCACAAATCTCCTCTCTCCCTCAAAAGGACAAGGGCGCTGCCTATGTGGCGACTGTGAACGAAGTACTATCCAGAACAGATCTTTCCACCATCGCATCAGACGTCCATATCATCGTCGAGACAGTCCTCCAGGATAATGTTGTCGTCGGACGGCAGGTCCTACAAGAGCTTGCCCGTGCATTGGGTGAGAAGCAGATCCAGGACCTGGAGCTGAACAAACGCATTGTGGAGGACACCCTTGCTCTTGTACAGCCAAGGCTTGTCAGTTATGAAGAGCAGGTATGCATCAAGTATAGGTGTGAAGCTCCGAGTCGGATATACTTATGCATGGACAGCTTAACGGCCTGAGATTTATCTTGGCTGACATCCTAGAAAGTCAAGAGGAATGGAGTCAGGCCGCCCGAGTGTTGACTGGTATTGCTCTCGACGCTGGACAACGGTGAGCCCGACTCAGCTCGCTTCAGCGCCACCGCTTACATTAGGCTCCTGGGATCCTAGGACAGACGAGGACAAACTACGTGTCTACGTTCGCATAGTTCGCTTACTCCTCGAAGACGAAGATTCCGTCCAAGCAGAGTCATACTACAACCGTGCTGCATCGCTGGTGCACACGACACAAGACAAGGAACTGCTCCTTCAGTACAAGCTCTGTCAAGCTAGAATCCACGACTACTCGCGTCGCTTTCTCGAGGCAGCATTGAGGTACCACGAACTCAGCTACGTCGCTGAGATTGACGAAGAAGAGCGAAGACATATGCTGTGAGAACCATCCTCACCAAGCCTACCAAGTACTGAACACCTCGTTTCTCTAGGTCTGCCGCCGTAACATGTGCCGTTCTCGCGCCTGCAGGTCCCAATCGATCCCGCGTCCTTGCCTCGCTATGCCGCGACGAACGCTCCGTCGAACTCCCATCTTTCAACATCCTCTCCAAGATGTTCCTCGACCGCATCCTCCGCTCCTCTGAGATCAAAGAATTCGAGGACACGCTCAAACCACACCAGCTCGCCAAGATTTCCCTCTCCTCGAACGATCGCGTCGCCATCGCCGACGAAGACGCGAACGACGCGACGATCAGCAAACGCACCGGCCCCTCGACCGTCCTCGATCGCGCCGTCATGGAGCACAACCTGCTCGCGAGCTCGAAGATCTACAATAACATCACCTTCCGCGGTCTCGGTGCGCTGCTCGACCTCGCGCCTGGGGCTGCGGAAACCATGGCGCGGAGGATGATAGAGCAGGGTCGTTTGAAGGGCGTGATTGACCAAGTTGAGAGACTCATTTGGTTCGACGCGGGAGGCGACGAGGACGATGCGCAAGGCAAAGCTGGCGGCTTGGGTGACGTGGAGCAAGAAACAGAAGACACCGGCGCGCCCTTTACGAAGCGGTGGGACATGCAGATTCGTATGACTGCTGCAAACGTAGGTGCCTTTGCAATTCCGGATGCTGTATACTGACCACTTGTCCATTCCAGGTCGAGTCAATTGTCCAGCACCTCAAAGAGAAGGGACTCTTGAATTTGGCTACAGCACAGGCATAAGTATATTGAACTAGTCCATCAGTGCGACGATGCTATTTGAGATGAACAGAGTGATGGGCAACGATAACGGAGCAGAACAACGAGAATGTGTAGACTATTACAATGCATGGTGACCGGATAGCGAGGTTGTAAATTAACGTGTTCTAACGTGCATGTTTCGTTATGGACTTAATGTGTACCCGTACTGCCTTCTGTCTTGCGCCGCTTCTTCGCGCGTTCGCGCTTGGTCTCTAGTTCGTGCCATTCGCCTTCAAGGGTTGACAATCTACAACACGTAAGCTGGTAAGATGACCTTGATAACCCGAGCATCACTTACCCCGTCGGCGGTTCCGCAGGTGGTTTTTCTTGTTTGAAATACGGAGCTTCCAAGGCTTGAGTTGCCGTTGCCCGCTGAGCTGGGTCGTATGCTAGTAGCTGTTCTGCCAGATCAAGACCCGCAGGAGAAAGCCACCTAGTGCGCCGCATTAGGCGGATCAAACCAACTTTTCCACCCGACTTACTTCTGAAAGAGCTCCCTGAAGTGGTTCGGTATTATGTCCTTCGGCTTAACGAGTTCGTACCACGGCAAACTATTAACGCCAGGCCACCGCTCAGACGTTGGGGTGCCGAGGATCTTGTAAATGACATCAAGCTGGTGGATCTCATCGTTGCCTTGGAAAACCTCCTTCTTGGTGAACAGCTCGAGCATGATGCACCTAAAGACTGGTGAGCGAGATGAGCTCACACGCCTGCACAACGACATTACCCTGCACTCCACATATCGACCTCCGGTCCGTATACAGTGGTTCCGAATAGCAGCTCAGGGGGCCGATACCACAACGTGATGACTCTGTTGGTGTAATTGCTCTTACGCCTTTTCTGGTAGAAGCGAGCGAGTCCAAAGTCGCCTAGCTTCAGCTCACCACGGTTGTTTATCAAGATATTGGAACCTTTGATATCACGATGGATGACACCCTTGTGGTGCAGGTACGCGAGGCCCGCGAGCATTTGTTGACACAAGGACTTGAGATGGGCATCGCTGAACGCAAACTGGGTCTGCGAGAGGATGCCTTTGAGGTCATGGTCCATGTACTCGAAGACCATGAAAACGGATCCTGGAAAACCGACAACATCAGTGTGAGTTTATTGTCAATCGAACCTCGCTGTACTCACCATTGGACACCATCATCTCGTACAGCTGAACGACGTTGTCGTGTCGAAGAGACTGTAGTAGCTTAATCTCGCGCATCGCTGTAACCGGGAAGCCGTCCCGTTCTGTCTCCATCCGAATGCGCTTCAACGCTACGAACTTCCCAGAAGCGATATTTTTGGCCTTATACACCTTACCAAAGGTGCCTTCACCGACCTGATTCACGATCGCATAAAACTCTTCGTTTCGGATTGGTGTGGGCGGTCGCGTCATGTTTGGGGTATACTCCTGCTGCTGGAGATGAGATGGCGTATGTTGCATGGGTAATGATGGATCATAATCCATTGGCCGCATTGGCATCACACCATTGGACAGAGTACGCTGCTCTTCCTTGTGGAAATGTGCGGGTGGATGGTGTGAAGCGGGTGAGGGCGTTGCGCGTGCGGGCGTGAAGTGATGGGTATCGTGAATAGACCCAAGGCGATGACCAGAATGTAGTTCGATTCGGGAAGCATGTGTGTGGGCGCCATTCTGATGCGAGCGTACGCCGAGCTCAACCGAGGATAGCTCCTGGCTTCGTGACGAGGAGATGGATTGGCTGTGTGACATTGTCATATTGGAGGTTTGAGTGACAAGGGTGGTGGACGGAGAGGTCTGTTGCTGCTCGGATTCGCTCTCGTCGTCGCCAGGGAAGAAACGCTTTAGGGATGCGCTTGGCTGCCCAATCGGTTTGAATCCGGCGTTCTTCGCTTTATTTAGCGGGCGAGTCTGGACGGGAGAGGGGGAACGAGCAGCAGCAGAGTGGGTGCCAGAGCCTCTTGTGTTAGAGCTGGAGTGAGGCAGCGCAGGTGGAGGCATTGCTTTCGACAGGTTAAGGGAGCCTATAACCTCTTCTTTATCGGCTTCCTTCTCCCTCTCCCTCTCTCTTTCCTTTTCCTTGGCTCTCTCCTTCTCTCTCTCCTTCTCAGCCCTGCGCTGGGCTTTGCGCTGTTCATATGAGCAATGATGAGAGAGAGAACAGGACGTTTAAGCAACTGACAGTTACCTCTGCCTTTGTCAGCTTCGGCTGACCATCTCCATTGCGCTGTCTGTTATTACCGTTGTGGCGCGAAGGCGACTTTGATGGCAATTCCACCCATCGACGAACGTCTTCCAGGGATGTGGCGGCTGGTAGACGATGAACGGTTCTCGTGCTTGATCGCTCTCTGGGAGGGGGCGTTAAACTAGGGCTACGAGAGCGACTAACTGTGCGGCTGCGGCTGGCGGTGCTGTACGGTGTGTATGGCGTCCGGTCTCGTGAACGCCCACGGCCCAAAGGACTAGGGCTCCTGTATCGGCGTGGCGAAGGTGATCGGGATGGTGAGGGTGTGTATCGTCTGTAGGTGCGACCCCCCCTGTCCGACCGCCGATCGATAGGGCTTCGACTACGTGGACCACGAGAAACGGGTCGTCTTCGATATCGTGGGCTGTCGATAGAGGGAGAACGACCACGAGAAGAATGTCGAGAGTGTCGCGAGTCGTACGACTCAGCTGGAGATCGAGATCGCGATCTAGATGGTGTACGCTGTGACGGCTTGCGAGTGGAAGCTGGGGCGCGGTTGGACCCTCCATCTCGTTTCTGCCAGCTACATCGAGTTCGTGAAGAGTATGTATGAATTCAACATGTACACTCACTTGTTGAGATGGCCGTCATCGTTGCGCCAATCACGGTTACGCTTGTCATTTTTATGCTTGTGTTTCTTTTTACCGTGCTTGTTTTTCCGCTGGACTTCGTTACGGCCGGCAATTGGCTGCCACGTTCCGCTTGGTTCACCGCTCTTGTCGCCGGGCACTTGATCTTGTGAACCGCTACCTAATGGTATTGAGTTGGCCGAAATTTCGTTGTTGTTGCGACGTCGCGATGCCCAGCCGTTGTCCCGCCTGCGTTCGTTCGGTTTGAACTCTTTGCTCTCATCCTTCCTTCCACCGTCCTTGAAACGGTCATTGTTGTCCTGGTCACCGCGTCCGCGTTCAGTTCGATGCCCCCCGCGCATGTTGTCCTTGGGTGTCCACCGACTCCAACTGAGGTCCCTGTCCGACTCCTCCCAGGCTGGTGTTCTTCCCGACCCATCTTGCCACGAGTTGTACGGGATACGATTGCGGTCGTCATCATAACCATCCGGATGTTGTCTATTAGAAGAAGGAAAGTCTCTCCCATACGAATCGGTGTCGTGATGACCATAATCGTCCCTGCCGCCACGATGGTAGCTGTCCCTGGAAGGGGATTGGTCGTACCGGTCGGTCTCCGGCCGCCATTCATCAGCATCTCTACGTCCGCGAGACGACGACGCAGTGTCGTTTCTCATCTTAGAGCTCTAGGAGACGTGAACGTTCGCCAGCAGGCAAGGGACGAGAGATGAGGGCGGTGACAAGAACAGCGTGGACCCCGAACGTACGGTCGTACACGTCGTCGACTTCGATGGTAAGAAGGTACCGGCTCCTTATAGCGACGTTGTCTTATTGTTTGCGTAGACGGAGGGGGTGGAGAGTGACCGAAGACGATGGTGGGAGTAGCCAAGTAGGGGCGCCTGAGTTACGTGTTGCTCGAACGAAAAGTGGAGGATCAAGGGTTGCCCGCCTGCTGAGACTCGATAGTGTCGGTCGCAACGAATGGTCTTGAAGGCACTCAAAAAGATGTTGGGTATCCGTGGCAGTGTACGGTGCACGTCAGAACGCCCAAGGAGTCGAACTCTGTCGACAGACCGCGTCTGGTGGATATCAGGCCAATGCATATAAAAATGGCATACTTACGATGTAGTGGTAACTTGGTGGAGCGAAACCTGAGTACCACGACCTTGTGGCGTGAACGTGGATAGCACTTTCAAGAGGGTGTGTCGGCGACGGCGGTCGAAGTCTGCCCGCTATTGACCTCGGCAGAAGCGATCACAGCTTAGGTCGAAGGGCAAGAGGGGGAGCGGCGTCTGCCACGGATGATATCCTATCCACCTTCCCATTTCTCTTTTTGCAAAAGGACTCGTCTATGTCTCGTCTAGCAACTCCCATAATAGTCTCGTTCATAGCAAGCGACTGCGAGCTGCACAGACTGCACGGAAAGGGCCCAGATGAAGGATTGGGAGGAGACGCAAGAGACATCGAGACGCGTGTATCTGGCGCTCAGCTTGGGCTGCCATGAGCATGGTCTGCACTACGAAACATAGTATACAATCTTGTAGAATAATAGATACACGGATACGGACGGATTTCACAAAGTCCTATTGCCTCAATATCACTGGTGAACACACTGATCGCCTTCGAGTCCCATCCTGCGGGCGACTTCAGAATACATGATGTATCGTGTTAGATCTACCCTCGACGAAGCAGCTTCTGTATTGCGTTCAATGATGTTGTCAGCATTATGTATACGAGAGAACCTGCGGACACCGTTTGCAGGGGCAAACAGCTGTGGTCGAAACGCGCAGTCAGTGAGCTAGTCCAGGAATTTGATTTACAACGGCTCACCTTCACCGTGGTATCGATGCCACTAACAGCCAAGAGGGGAAGACTAGGATGGTCCTCGATGACATTGACGACGGTGCCATCCCCTTCGAGAATATCGTGTAACTTTCCAGTGGACTTCTTCCACAAGAAAAGGTTGCCATCGTCTGAACCAGACGCCACAAACTCGTCATTTGGTCCTAAGAAGTTCACTAAGGATAAATCTTGGTCAAATGCACAATACTAAACATAGTCATCAGGACTAACCATCCTTCACGGTCTCGACATTGCAAGCACCGGCGAAGCGTCCCCGTGGTAAGACAACAGGCACGTCAGGGTAGAATCTCAACTCTTGCGCAGTCTCGAGATCCCTGTCTTCATCATTCTCAGTGACATCGTTGTTCAGGTCTTCGTCCTCACTCGAATCACTTGCGCCCTCGTCATCGTTTACATCCTTGTATCGCTCGATATCGTCTTCCATGACTGAGTCTGATATTGACGAACCGATAGTACCAGAAGAGCCCATTATCGGAGAGGATGGGGGTGATTGCGTCTTTTGTCTTTTATTAGAAGGCAAGACGGCGGATTGCTTCGGCGTCGTTGGCTGAGCATGATCTTGTGTTGAATACAAGTAACTGGCATCCGAACTATAAGCTACACAGCCATGAGCATTTATGAAGCAAGCATGTTATACGGAACGTACACAAAAGGACCTAAGCAGAATGATAGCTCGGTATCAGGCTCAGTACTTAGTGAATGCGTGACATACCTCATGTCCATTATGCTTGGCCATCCTAACTCCTGTAATATGTTCGAACCCCTTGTTTTCTCCAGGGGCAGAAGATGCGCGTCCGAAGCGACGAACACATGTCGTGAGACTGTCAACCTCGGGAGACAAACCCCACTCATAACTCAAATGTCTTCCCGTTTGCCTCCGGTCAAACAGGTATCCCTGTGATACTATTCAGCTTGTCACATGACAAAGTATACTGAGAGGAACGTACGTAAGGAGATTCTCCGCCAATGACGAATTGGTAAGGGGTGAGCGGCGAGAGAGAAATCGACGACAGTCCGTGCCTCATGTGAACCAGCGGTGCAGGGCATTGTCTGTCAGAGCAAACGTGATGTGTTCGGAGGTCATGCTGCCGGACGGCTCCATCCTGAGAAACAATCAGTTGTGTACGAGAGCCTTGTGAGCATCTGCGATGATACCTCTGAAACGGTCAAGAATAAATCTGGACTATCTTCCGTAATTATGCGTTTGACTGAGTCGCTGTGACATCGAAGCACACGGCAGTTCGTCTGGCGAGGTGTGTATATGGCTTGTCGGCCAGTAACCGCCTGCCGTACCAGGTCCCCGACGTCTGCAATTCGTACTTGTCCGTCTCGGGCGACCGTAGCACTGACAGTTTGGAAGTGAGTTTCAGCAAAATTAATCTCTCGAGCAGCATAGCCTACATGCGGGATGAATGGGGAAGAAGCTGCGCATTGAAGATATTGCCATGGTGCCCCGTCCTAATCACGGCGTCGCAGACGAAGGGATAATCGGTGGTGGTAATGGCAGAGTCTATCTTCCAGACATGCACACTGACGGTACCAATCATAATTAGGTGCCTTCCGCTGAGCGATGTGATACAACATACGTTGTATCATCCCCGGCACTCAAGAGGACCTCGCCATCTCTGGCCCAGCTGAGGGCGTTTACACACCTTCACGGATGGCATCGGAGATGAGCTCCATAGCCCAAATTCACCTGTGCAAGTAGCAGAGCCTACCCAGTGTGCCCTGAATGTCCGTCCCCCAGGACGTTGACTCTGTCAAGCGGCTGCTCAAGCGACGCTGAGAGTAGCTGTTTCTTCCTACGAGTCGCACGTCCCATGGGCATTGGATGTCCATCTAATTGCTGCCTGTACGACTTGGGCATGCCGTAACGATGGATATTCAGACTTACGACAACAGCTGCCAAGTGGGATAGTGGAGAGTGTGGATGTAGAGTAGGGGATATGCATGATAGCATACGATTGGGTACGCGCCAAATTGTTGGGACTGATTGCAACTCCTCGGACTGGTGCATGCTGACATCATGCTGCTTGTAAACTGATGTCATGTAACAAAAACAACAGAATTTGAGGGACACGAAATTACGACAGCATGCAATATAATAGGTCATGAATCCGAGAAATTGTTGTACAAGGACGTTCTGCGTACAGACGTCGAGTCCACAACGATGCAGGGGGGCATATAGACATCACAATACAAAGCACAGGGACTCCGCGGTAAGTGTCTACTTCGCTGAGGCGAAGCCGACAGCATTCTTACCCAGGTCGTAGACTGTATAGTACTTGCGCAAGAAGACGTCGCCTGGACCAATGGTTAACAACGAATTAACATCAAAGACAAACTTACGTACCAACGATCCAGAGGCTCAGACCGTTGGGCATGTCGAGACCAGTGAACGCAGACATGCAGGTGCCTTGAACCTCGAGGATGTAGTCGGTACCCTTCAAGACGTACGGGGTGCCATCGAAATAGAGCGTCAGGTCAGGAAGGTCAGGCACGGTGCTGCACTCGACGGTATATTGTCCATTCCAACCGCGCTTAGCACCAATCTGGGCATTGATCATCTCTGCGGTGTCGCTGGGTAGGGCGATTAGGGAAGTGCCTGTGGGTCATAATGAGCACATGTAGAATGATCTTCGCTCATGTATAACAAACATACCGGTATCGATAGCTGCGCCGGTGTTTTCCAAATCAAGCTCATCGTCACCCAGCTTGATTTTCTGGAGCTCGACCTCCCAGTACGCCTTGCGACGTACGGGAACATAGTGGAGCTTACCAGAGAAAGCGCTGGTATCAATACCTCCAAAGATCGCCTCACCACCATCCTCTTCCGATGAGCCCAGGCGGAACGAGAAGACAGGCTCGTCGAGAAGGCCTTGGTTGATCATCTCGTAGAAAGGAGGAGGAATGCCATTCACGGAGATCGTGTCATAGGCAAGACCAAGAATGCCATCGAACCTATAACGCATCAGATACATTGAACTGTCGCTCGTAAACGACCGAACTCACTTTCCGAATGCAAAGGCAAGTCCAGGCTCCTTAGTCGCTTCCGCAAACAGCGCACCCTTGATGGCGAGATCGCCAATGGTAAGATCGTCACGAGAGACGAAGCCTTCCATCGACCCGCTGCCGTACTGGATAGAGAACTCGGAACCGTTGACCTTGTGGGTTGTCGACGCCCCCGAATCATACTTCGTATGGAGGAAGCAGGCGATAGAGGTGCACTGAACGCTGGGAACCCACAAGTTGCTCGAGCTGTCAAGAACGTTAGATCTGGATCGCGTCACAAGGACCGTACTATAGTCACCCGGTGTCAAGGATGACTTTGAACTATGAACGATGGTTGAGTTACAGTTCGGCAGCATAGTCCAGATAACTTGACCTACAGTCTGAGGAGGGCTACCCAGGGTGATCTCCGTAAAATACTGTGCATTCATGAAGTCTGGACGTGGGGAGTTAGCCAGTCAGTTCGAGTGTCACAAGAGATGGACATACTGGTCAGAGGAACTTCGTGTCCACCGCTCGCCTCCTCTTCTTGAGTCCAAAAGAGACCGTCATCTGGCGTAGGACGGGCAAGGCGTACATTGCGTCCGACACTGCCAGCACCAACAAGTGGTGTCTGACCGCCATACTTCTCAGCGAGGCGAGCGGGCTCGAACGCAAGGTCATGTGCAACAGGCTGAAGCTTCTGGAGCTTGAGCTTATGGACACCGCCAGCAGCAACAAGAGGCAAAAGGACCAAAGGCGCGAGCCTGGAGAGGATCATGGTGGAGATGGGCTGAGAGGGGACGACGCGTTAGCCGGGGGATGCAACCACCCTTTATGGCGGGGGCGGGCTGCGGGGGGTGATGCCGGCCGGGTCGGCGCGGCTGGGCAGCCCCATCGCGTAGTCCGGAGCGGCATCACCAATTCCGGTGACCCCACGGCGCTTGCCGATGCACTTCGACTGTCACGTCTGTCCCCCTCAACGCCTCATCCTCCAGACCTCCTTGTTTCGGGGTGCTGCGCTTGGTCGTATCAACACGCTTTCAGAGCGTGGTATATCTTGCTCCCGCTCATGGCGACGACCAAAGGCGGAAAGCGTGCCGCCGAAGCCGCTCAGGACGCGAATAACTGGAATATATTGGAACGGCTCATACTCTCACAAGCACTATACCAGCACGGTGTGGACAATCTGCCTAGTGTCGTCACACTGATGTCGTCGCATCCAATGTTGTCACGTCCAAAGAACTTCTTCAGTGTCAAAGTCAGCTATTACTGGCCACTTTCCCAGCATGTTCTTACTGAGGTAGTGGGTTTGAACCTCAGTCGTGTTCAGCTGTTTACGAAAAATTAATGGACGAGTCATCTCTGACCCGGTGAGGCCCCAACCCTTTCGTATCTCTGTCATCCTGCCTTACTCTCAGTGAAGCCCTGAGCCCGCTGGCAGCCGTCATGGTAGGTAGAGCCTTGTTCGACATGTGACCCTTGGAGCTTATTCGTTCAAAGCCCCGCAGTTAAAGGCGTTGGCAACTATCTTCTACAAGCAACGTGCAGAAGAGTTGAAGGATAGTATTGGTGCAGAGGAGGCCAAATTCAAGTACGCGTTTAACTGCATGGTCCTGTGCTCATTGCTTAATCGTGGTAGGACCCTTGTGCGCGAAATTGACGAAATTCGAGCTGGATTATGGGACGATCGGATACGACGTGGTCAAGATAACGCACCTGGAGCTTCCCAAGTAGACGAGACAGTGACTGTCGACGCTGAGCCGACAACGGTCATTGTGGAAGGGGTGCAGTTGCTTCTTGGTGCACTGGCATCTTTGCTGATAATAACGGGCTTGCAGGAAGCAAATTTCTTGAGCGAGGAGGCGCCGTCCCCAGCGGTACCGTCAACTGGAGTCCAGATAGAACTTTTCACCAGCCAAGAGACTGCGGATCAAATCGTGAGTTTCATACCTGCCACTTGACTTCGTCTTAACTTTCAGAAGTCTTCGAACGGGGAGATAGACGCATCCGCAGCTCCAGGTGACACCCCAGGGACCCAAGGCACCCTTGACCAAGCTCTAGAGGTTCCGGATGCGAGCACCCATAATAGAGTAGGTCGTGCTTCAACTCCGTCCTTGGTCTCTAGTTGAATTTTACCGTAGCCGGCAGAAGAGGAAGAGGAGGAATTGAGACAAGAAGTAGAGAAAGTGATCGACGAACCTGAAGTCTTGGATGAAGATCAAGAAGAGGAGGCATCCCAGCCACAGGAGGCGGCGGAACCAGAACCAGAACTCATGCCTTCCGTTGAAGACGAGGCGTCAGCCATGAATACTTCGGAAGGACAACAACAAGTGCAGCCGACGCATGAACAGTTTCTGACTCCTGAAGAAGACGCAGAGATGGCTGCTTCACCTGACAGCCTCAGCCTTAGAGACGGTAATTTGTCCGTGGATAGTATCATCCAGATACTCATTTCATCTCTAGCTAAACGAAAAGCGTCCGAAGCACCGTCAGACGTAACGCGCGATCGCAAACGTTTCCGTGAAGATTCTGAAGCCATGGATGAAGAGGAGCCTGGGCCGTCTGCCGGCAGAGGGCGGAAGAAGATGCAAGGTGTCCCTGACAAGAAGTTCCAGAATGTCATCAATATGCTACATAGTAGCATATCCCAACATCGGTATGGCAACATATTTCACAATCCGATCAAGAAACAGGACGCTTCGGACTACCACGACATCGTGAAGCGTCCTATGGATTTGAAGACGATAAAACAGCGAGTCAAAGAGGTTGTCATTTCCAACTCGCTTGAATTCCAGCGGGACGTCTACCTGATGTTTGCCAATGCCATGATCTACAACCGACCTGGCTCCGAGATACATGCCATGGCAGAGGAAGTAAGTCAAGCTGTGTCGCCTTTGGATGGCCGTCGCTAAACTGTGCCTTCCCAGATGATGCTGGAAAGCGAGATACAAATAAATGCCTTCCGTCAAACGGAAGGATTCCATCGATTATGATCATCGTATACAACATCCCCGTAGTGAATTGTACCCTAGATAATATAAGTACCCTGTCGAAACTGTGTGGCTTACCCGGCGTCTGTTACCATCAGCTTTGTGGCGATCTCACGTGCGTAGGGCTACTGTCATTGGTTGGCTGATTCTAAAGTCACGTGAATTGCACGTGAGCCCATGCTACCAATAAACTCCTTCGGTTGCGCGCCAAGCTCTCGTATCCCCCACTGCCATCGCGTCTTCCGTCTACGGACTGCTCCACACTTCCTCATCCTTTGCGAGCTAACAACTCAGTATATTCCGGCTGGTCGCCTACTCTCCGCTTTCTATTACGCGCCGCCACCCCGGCGGCCGTCACACAATTAGCCACCAGGGGCTATCTAGAGTTAATTGCCCGACATGTCCCAACCAACAAGTTCGGACCTGGAGGCTCGAGCTGCAAGGATTGCGGACCCCGGAATTGGTACGTTGTTGCAGCAGTGAATTTACCCAGCTCTTTAAAAGCGTATCTAGACTTGAAAACAAAGTTGGCTGTCGCCTGTGAACTTCGAGACATGGTCGAGACTGTCAAGGACGCAGACACTCCCAAGTCTATACCCACCGTTGCTATTGCCGTAGTGGATATCCTAAAGAATACGGAGCCCTCCAACCAAAAAGACAGTACGGAGTTTGCCTTCCGTCGCGTGCTCATCGAGATTCTGCACCGTATACCTACCACGGACGCGGTACGATCGCAGGCCCCGGCGCTCTGCGGGGGCTTGCTACATGTTGTCGGCGCAGACTTTGAGGAAAATGCGATCACTTGTTGCAAGATTCTCTTGGACGTTGTCCGCAACTTCAAGCCACTAAATGAAGAGCTCGTCTCTCAGTTCTTCGCCATAGCGCATACAGTCTTCCTCAACATTCCCCAGATTGTTGAGGAGACACTTTCCGAGGACTCCTCAGTCCTTGAGGCCAATACACTGGTGCCAAGTACTCGTAGCTTCAAGGTGTTTGCCGAACTGGCGATCCTAGTGGTTATCCTCCTCCAGAATCAGAAGCAACTCGTTCTGCCGATCGTCATGGAGAACTTGAACATGCATCTTGATACCATTCGCATTCAGTCTCCTGCACAGCGTAAGGCTCGTGAGGAGTACGAGGCTATGGGCAACTACTGGGCTGGAATCGCGCCAACGATACGAAACTATCAAGCGTACACAGACTTCATTATAGCCCAAGTCAAGGTATGTGATCCTACCTTGCTCCTTCGTGTATTACCAACGGCCCTTCTAGATGGCCTCTTTCCTCATGTTCTTCCTCCGAACCAACACTACCCCCACTCCTGCTCCCGAGCAGCCACGACAGTGGGAGCCAGAGCTTGAAATACTTATTCTGTCAACGCTTCGCCTTCTTCAAGACTGCCCAGCCACAGCCATTGCCCCTCGGAAGGTGATACCAACAGAACCGCGGTCGCGTCCAGCATACTAATTCTGAGCCTCGACATAGGATTTGATGATCATCTTTCGCTACCTCATTACGACTAGCACGCGTCGCGTTTTGCTCTCACATATCGACAAGCTCCTGGAAGAGCGGGTATTACTCGGCACAAGCCTCAGTAGCCAGGAAACAGTTCGGTAACGTTTATTGTTTACTCAACTTTTTGCTACGTTAATCACGACCCGAAGCTCGACAGCATTGGGCTGTATCGCAGATCTGTTGCATCATTTGCGCGGGGACCTTTCCCCTCCTCAATTGACAAAGGCATGCCTAGCCTTCCTACGTCATCTGCACAACCCGTACCTGAGCAACCAGATACACATGGTCTCCGCTAGGATGGTATTTAACTTAGTCGAGCCAATTATGAACAAGGAAAGTTCAGCAGAAGCCAGCAAAACTCTTGCTATCTTGCTCGAGGGGTGCGTCGACAAGTTCGAGTCCATGGCTCTTGTGCTTGAGGAAGTATTCGCGAAAATGGAGAAATCGAACTCGAAGCCAGAGAGTAAGGACGATGGGACGGAGAGCAAGAGTGAGAAGACAGAAGCTCTTGTGGTCGCTGACATAACACTGCTAGAGAAAGCAAGGCCCATCGCTAGCGCTACGTACGCTGTAGAGAAACCCGAGGAGCTACTTCTCGGTAACTCCCCCGCCCCCCTTTTTCACACAAGATTGCAGCTGACTAGAGGTTAACTTGTAGAATATCGTAACATGTTGCGGCATATGCAGCACGCGACAAAGGCTATCCTCACCGCTCTCAAGAAGTGCGACGCACCACTCCCTGATAGTGCTCTCGTCGGTCGTCTCTTCGAGGCGTATCTAAAGTGTGTGCCTCTCTTCGATGGTGACAACCGAGAAGCCATCGAAAATATGGAGTGGTTATGCGGCATCCTCCTCGAGATCAACCTACACGTGTTTCAAGAGGTATGGACGAGCAAGATGGCTTTCCTCAACAATGTGGTTCAAAAGCGCCCAGTAATCATGCACATTGCCAGCACTCTTCTACAACGGGAAGCGCATTCACCGACCGTTGTTGCGATAATTCTTCGCTTCTGCGTCTCTCGCCTGGACCAGCTTGGCGAACAGGACGAGCAGCAGGCTGCGATCACAATCAAGTGGTTCAAGACCGTCTTTCTAGCCGTCACGATGCATGCTAAGGCGAACGAACCCATCCTGGCGAGCCACCTTGGTAAACTCATCATGGACTCTTTCCCCCTTGCAGCTAAGGCTTCGAAGCCCACCCACTACTTCCACCTTCTGCGAGCCCTGTTCCGCGCGATCGGCGGCGGAGGCGGTCGCTTCGAGCTTCTGTATCAGGAGGTGCTCCCACTGCTCCCCGAGATGCTAGAATGTCTTAGTCGACAGTTGCAGGCCTCGGATGGGTTCAGCCGTGATATGATCGTCGAGTTGTGTCTTACCGTGCCACTTAGACTCACTCATCTCTTACCATACTTGTCGTATCTCATGCAACCCCTCGCACTCGCACTTCGCGGCAACCCAGAGCTCGCTTCCCAAGGTTTGCGGACGCTCGAGCTATGTATTGACAACCTCACGCCCGATTTCTTGGACCCAACGCTTAACGTAGTCCTTCGCGACCTCATGGAGGCACTCTTCAGCCATCTTCGTCCCCTTCCAGCCAATCATCATCATTCACACACAACGATCCGGATCCTCGGTAAACTCGGGGGACGCAACAGGCGACTTCTCCAGAAGGATCCAGTATTCCGCTACCACTCCCATCCCGAGTCTTCTGTCGTACGCATGTCGTTCACCGGCATGCACGCTTCCATGAAGGTGTCCCCAGCCCTTTTCGTCGCAGGATGGGTCATCAGAGCTGGCAAGAGCTTGCAGCCATACAGGCAACATTCCTTCTCATACATCGAGTCTGTGTCTAACCTGCTTCTCAATGAGGTGCGTGCGTTTTCCAAAAATAAATTATACGTAATCTCAGGCTTTTGAGCAGGGCGTACGAGGGAAAGACCGAGAAGATCTCTTCACGCGCTGCTTGGAAGCTATGTTCGACGCCATCCAGGTGGCCGAGACTCAAGAGAGCGCGGAGACGTACATTCAAAACGTCTCGCACTATATATTCAACACCGAACTTCGACGAGCGTCCGCCCGAGAAATCACGGCTTCATCGTCCTCGCGTCGCCATCCCGGAGTGATGTTTACGTCTCTTCTCGATGCATTCACTTATGGCCTTGCCCGGGATAGCCTCGAGGGGGAGAGGAAGGTAGAGCGGCTCGTACAGTCCCTCATCAAGGATCTCATCGCCATGGCCGACTCACCGGATGTACCACTCATGGATATCCGCCCTATTTTCAACCAGATCGCAAGCAAGATCACCTCCCTGTGCCTTGAAGATACGAGGATCGCCAAGAGCGCCGGTTGCTCAGCAATCAGGTTCATGGCAAACCTACCTGGCTTGGGCATTCGATGGACCACAGACCGCATCGCCGACGTCGTTCGGACACTTCTCTTTGTTCTCAAGGATATGGCCTTCGAGCTCCCGGACCAAGTCAAAGAAGTCAACGAGACCATAGAGCTTGTACTGAATATCAGCTACACAGAGATGTCGACGAATGAAGAACAAACGACATCGTCGAAGACTCTGATGCTTGGACTTACCGGCATTTTCTTCGCGGAGCTGTCGGGCCAGAATGCAATCGTGCGCTGCGCAGCTCACCACTGCATCGAACTGCTTTCGCGGCTCACGAATATACCGACACCGGAGCTGTTGATGCCCCACCGAGAACGGATCCTCACCGCTATCTACACGAAACCGCTACGTGCTCTTCCCTTCCCGGCGCAAGTGGGTATTGTAGAGGCCATCCGCTACTGCCTATCCCTCGACCCTCCACTCCCGGAACTCAATGACGAATTGCTGCGGCTCCTCCACGAAGCGTTGGCACTCGCCGATGCGGAAGACGGTCAGCTTATGAGCCGGGTCCCCCAGCGGCAAAGTAATACTGAAATTGTCAAGCTTCGGGTGGCTTGTATCAAGTTGCTCACTGCATCGATGCCAGTCACGGACTTCTTCGCCAGACAGCAAAATACTCGCCAGCGGTAAGAGGCAATAGAACTCGCGTGTAAATAAAATATAACTGATGTATAATATGTCAGCGTCACCTCGATCTACTTCAAGTCGCTGTACTCTCCGGTAGCAGAAATCAAGGACGTAGCTCACGAAGGCCTCCGTATGGTCTTGCTTCATCAAGCAAGGCTTCCAAAGGAGTTATTGCAAACTGGCCTTCGTCCAATTCTCATGAACCTTGCCGACGCGAAGCGTCTCACGCCATCGGGCTTAGAAGCTCTCGCACGCCTTCTCGAGCTGTTGACCAACTATTTCAAGGTTGAAATCGGTCATAAGCTCCTGGATCACTATCGCGCCATTGCCGATCCACAGATGCTTCAAGCGTCTTCCCGACTTCCTCTCAGTGAGAACGAAGGGGTACAGAAACTCGTCCGACTCACCAATATCTTCCATTTGCTACCATCCGCAGCCAACATGTTCCTCGAGAATTTGGTCAACCTCGTCGTCCAAACAGAAGTGCAGATGCACTTCTCTGGCCGCAGTCCCTTCTCAGAGCCATTGGCGAAATATCTGGATCGATACTACATTGAAGCGGTAGACTTCTTCATGCGCCACCTGCAATTCCCAAGCCACGTCCGTACACTGCGAAGCATCTTGCAGGCGAATCTTGCCCCGCGTGTCCTCCGAGAGTTGCTAGCACGCACTCCGTCCATCGTCAGCGGCTGTTTGGAGAGCGGAGAGCCTACCTTGACGACCGCGGGCTTATTGTTGTGTCAGGACATCGTCAAGCTAGTACCCGACTGGCTTACTGAGCACGACTACGTCACCCAAACTCTGCTAAATCTGTGGCGTCGCGAGCCCCCGCCGTTCGACAACCCCGTAACGCCGCAGAGCGAGACTCACCAGCGATATTCGATCCTTCTCACTATCTTCCGTACCGTCCTCGAGACCACACCTCGCGTTGATCTCGTGTTCGAGCTTGTGGCTATATTCATGTATAGCCTTCCATTCGACCAAATCGGCATCTCGCAATTTCTGTATCGCCATGTCTCCCTCAATCCAAGCCTCATGTACCGACGCAATGTGCTGACGAGGTTCTGCACCTGGTTCAGCGATCCTGACTACTCGTATGGACAAAAGACCTTTGCATTCCGCTTCATCATAACACCCACGATTCTCGCAAACGCCACTTCATCTTTGAAAGACGGGCTTTTGGACTCCGACATGATTCAATGGTTCCACAATCGTCTATGGATTCCTATGACTGAGTCTCGCCAATTCCCTGAGGCCGACGATCTCTTCAGGATCGAGCTATTACATTTCACAACCATCATGGTCCAGCACTACCCGCACCTTCTCGTCGAGGCAAAGAAGGATATAATCAAATGTGCTTGGAGCCATATACCAAGTGAAGACGGCGTCGTGAAGCACACTGCTTACCTGCTGGCTGCGAGGTTCTTCGATGCTTGGGAGGGCCCGCAGAAGTTCATTCTCACCGTTTGGACTGGTCTATTGAGCAGACCTCATGCAGAAGGGAAGTCGCTAGTCCGCCAGGCCCTTGATATTCTTGCACCTGTCCTACAACGAAGCGAACGCTCAGAGTTAGGCTATCCTCAATGGGCGAAGACCACTCGCAAGCTCCTCGCCGAGGAGTCTGGTGGTTGGTCTCAAATTGGCCTCATATACCAACTCATGGCTCGCCAGTCTGATCTGTTCTATCCCGTTCGCGCCCTTTTTATCCCTCATGTCGTCAACAACATGCCCAAACTCGGCCTCAGTCCTTCAGCGAGCATCGAGTCCCGCCTGCTGATTATCGAAGTTCTTCAGATCATCTTCGACTGGGAACAACGGAGCGCATCTGGCATTGACGACACGGACGTAGAACCAGAGCCAGAATCGACGTGGACGACACCCTTACACTATCGTGAATCTATCGTTAGCTTCCTCGTGCGAATTGCCACCACTAGCCTGGACACCCAGTCACGCAATCACGTTGTACCAAAAGCTCTGAATCTACTTCGTGCTATTGCCGGTCCTTCGGGTTGGCCCGACGTGACGCTAAAGCTACATTTCTTTATCCGTGCTCTACAGCAGGTACGTCGTGTTGAGCAATTATCGTCCAATGTCACTGAAGTTTGTACTTACAGAACGATCTCACGATCGAAACGAACGTCACCCCTGCTGCAAGCTCGGCAAGAGTTTTGCAGACGTTCTCCAGCGAAAAACCTGATGCTTGGATCAACGAGAACCTTGATCTATTGACGAAGTTGGTGAGAAGAGGCATGATCGTTGAGGACGTGGTCCTCCAAGACAACCTCCACGCTGTCATCGATCGCATCCTTCGCATCCACCCACTCCCCAAAGAAGATGACGAAACCCAAGGCGAACTATCTGACTTCTTCTCATGGATCCATTCCACGATCAACGACAGCCTGAGAGTCGGTACCAGCGTTCGGGGAGCACTGCTACTTTTGAAATCAGCCGTTCTAATCGCCCCAGAAAGAATACAGCCGTACGCATCGTCCTTAGGGAAGTTGTTGGCTACGAAGGCAAAGGATCACGTACTCCAAGGTCCCACGACCGCCCACGACAGTGGCGTTCGTCTCATCATCTTGATGATCGAAATTTCGAAGCAGTCGATCTCTTTCTTGGGCGAAAGCAGGAGATCTTTCATCACGTGTCTCAGTAGTCTCGCCACGAAGTCGAAGAACATGGCACTCTGTCGCTTCATCCTCGATCTCGGACGTGAATGGGCACTGAACCCACGTGAGTCAGCTCCCACCATGAAGGAGAAGATATCCCTACTACAGTGCATGGCCACCTTCGAAAACCGCGAACGAGGGGAGCCTCTGATGCAGAGCTATCTGGATCTATTACTCGAGATATATACAGAGCCCAGCCTACGCAGAAGCGAGCTCACGACGCGCTTGGAGCAGCAGTTCCTCCTGGGATGTCGGGCAGCCGATACAACGACCCGCGAGAAGTTCATAGACTTGTTGGATGCCAGCATACCTCGTACTCTCTACAATCGCCTTGCCTACATCTTCGGCGTACAGAACTGGGAAGCGCTCGCGGACCGTAACTGGATCTTCATAGCGCTACATCTCGTGCTTGGCTGTGTGGATGGAGAGTCGCCGTTGGTCCCTGACCGGAAGTCTACTCTGGAAACAGGACCGCTGCCGTCGTTCTTTGCCCTTGGTCGAGTATCATCTCTCGCGCGCCCCCTGCAACGCATCATGTTTCTCGATCCCTCAAGGGCTCATGAGACATGGGCGTCGATCTTCCCCGCTCTGTGGGCCTGCTTGTCAAGGAAAGAGCAAGTTGAGCTAACTCATCTCGTCATCAGCCTGTTGAGTAAAGAATACCACATCCAGCAAGCCGAGGTTCGTCCCAACATCATCTATTCCATCCTTTGCGGGATCTCCGACTGTTCGCCTCCCATCATGCTTCCTCCCCATCTCGTCAAATACCTGGCGAAGACGTTCGGCGCTTGGCACGTATGCATGAAGATCTTGGAGAGCTCGCTTGATTACGTGCGCGATGACGAGGCTATCGTCCGAGATACCGTATATGACGCGTTAGCCGAAGTCTATGCTGAACTGGCGGAAGACGACCTCTTTTATGGCCTATGGCGGAGACGCTGTCTGTACCCTGACACGAATATTGCACTCGCCTTCGAGCAAAGTGGCCTGTGGGAACATGCAGCCACCATGTACGAGATTGCCCAGGGAAAATCGCGCAACGGGATGATTCCTTTCTCAGAGCCGGAGTACTGCCTCTGGGAGGATCACTGGATTCTTGCCGCGGAGAAGCTGCAGCAGTGGGAGACGTTGCAGGAGCTATCACGGAGCGAGAACAATATCGAGCTACAGTTGGAATGCGCGTGGCGAATCAAGGATTGGCATGAGCAGAAGGACACCATCGACGAGATGATCAAGGAACTGCCAGAGGTCGCTACCCCCCGCCGTCTTGTCTTCGAGGCCTTCCTCTCACTCCTCAAAGACCCTGGCGCCGTCGAGAAGAACGCTATCTTCACCATGAAACTCGAAAACGCGATGCAACTCTCTCTCCGCAAGTGGATCAGCATGCCTTACAATCTTTGCTCTGCGCACATACCTCTGCTTCAGCACTTCCAACAGTTCGTCGAGCTACAAGAAGCCGTTCAAATCTTCGGGTCGCTCTCAACGACGACAGCGCAGACACTAGAGAAGAAGTCGTCCGATCTCAAGATGGTTCTGCAAGCGTGGCGCGAACGGCTCCCGAACATCTGCGACGATGTCAGCATCTGGAGCGACCTCGTGGCTTGGCGACAGAACGTCTTCAACTCCATCAACAAGACATACATACCCCTCATCAACTCTACGCCACAAGCAGGCACACAGGCCGGTACAACCAACACGTATGGCTACAGGGGCTACCACGAGACGGCTTGGATCATCAACCGGTTCGCCCATGTCGCGCGTAAACATGGCCTACTCGACGTCTGTGTCAGCTCGCTCAACAAGATTTACACTCTTCCTAACATCGAGATCTCTGAGGCGTTCCTTAAGCTACGCGAGCAAGCTCGCTGCCACTACCAGAAACCGGGCGAGATTAATCTTGGTCTTGAAGTCATCAACAACACCAACTTGATGTACTTTTCTAATTCGCAGAAGGCAGAGTTCTACACTCTGAAGGGAATGTTCTACGAGAAGTTGGAGCGTCATGCGGAGGCTGAAGCTGCGTACGGGCAAGGTGTACAACTGGACCTGAACCAAGCAAAGGCCTGGGCAGCATGGGGGAAGTACAACGACCGGCTGTTCAAGGAGCAACCTACGAACATGACCGCTGCTGCCCAAGCTGTCAACTGCTATCTTCAAGCGGCAGGATTGTTCAAGAACCGTAAAAGCCGGCCACTTCTCACGCGCGTGCTATGGCTAGTGAGCATTGAAGATCCTAGCATGATGATATCCAGGGCTTTCGATACCTACAAGGGTGACGCCGCGTGGTGGTACTGGATCACGCTAATACCACAGCTTTGCCTCTCTCTATCTCACCGAGAAGTGAAGCAGGCTCGGTATGTCCTACTCAACATCGCCAAGCTCTACCCTCAGGTAAATCTTCTCTCATGTATGTTACATCTACCACCGCTAAATGGTAGTAAAGGCTTTATTCTTCCACCTACGGACGACTAAGGAAGAGATCTCCCAGCTTCGGAAACATCAGGCGTTCCAGGCTCAGCTCAACCAGGCACAGACGGCCGCAGCGTCAGCATCACAAACCCCGGTCAGGTCGCAGAATTCTCAAGATGTGAGCATGGAGGCTCCAGGGGAGCCTGCACGTTTTCCTTCCGGAGGGGAGGACCCTGCGGCGCAAGCTCATGCCCTTCGCGCCATTGCTAACGGTATCGCATCTCCTGCCGACCCGAACAGGCCGAAGCAACCTCCAGACCTCATCGACGAAGTTGGACAGATTCTGAAGACTGCATTCCCCCTTTTGATCATGAGCCTCGAGACGATAGTCGACCAGATCAGCCAACGCTTCCGGTCGAACCACCATGAAGAAGAGATATTCCGGTTGATTAGTATGCTTCTCCAAGACGCTCTTGCGGTAATGATACTATCTTCTCGTCTTGACCGTGTGATTCTAAACGACTCTTCTAGCAATATGGCCAACATATGGTGCTTCCCGAAGACCCGCTGTTCATGTCCCCCGATACTCAAGCCACTCTGGGCCGCCTAGCCCAGAACTTCGGATCCACGTCTCTCAGGGTAAGTTTCGACAGGTCGATGTTCCATTGTCCCTAACTTGGAAACATAGACCGAGTACGAGGAAGATTTCATCAAGAGCAAGCCCAAACTGCCCGAATACTGTGCACGTCTGCAGCGCTGGCGAGACAAGTACGAGAAGTATTTGGACAGTCGTCCCCGCGTCCAGACACTCGACACCGTCAGCCATTATCTGATCGACTATCCGCACAGCAAGTACGACGATATCGAAATCCCTGGTCAATATACCGAGGTGCGCGTGTCGACCTCTGTTCTAGACTCCCACTGACCCCTGTCACAGGAGAAAGACAACAATCAATCGTTCGTCAAGCTCCAGAAGTTTGGCCCGAAGTACGAAAACTGTCGCACGCAAGGCTACTGCTTCAAGCGGTTCACGATGATAGGCCACGATAATTCGAAGACGTCTTTCGCAGTGCAAATACCGTCTGCGAGACACTGTCGTCGAGAAGAGCGAGCCATGCACGTGTTGCGTTCATTCAACGGGTAAGTCGCGGTGCTTACAGGTCCAGGCAAAATCTCACGTGCTTAACAGGATTCTGTCGCGCAAGAAAGAAAGCCACAAGCGCAACCTGCACTTCCACGTCCCCGTCGTCGTTCCCTGCCACCCCAACATGCGCCTCCTTCAAAACGATTCTTCCTATGTCACATTCGGAGACATGTACGATCAGTTCTGCCAGGAGACAGGGCTTGTTCGTGAGGATCCAATCCTCATGATTGGCGAGAGGATGAGAGCAACCATGATCGCCTTCAAGCAGGCACGTGGGAAATGGGTATGTCACTGGTTCGACGTGCCATCAATGTCTTGCTTACGCGTATCCATAGCCTACAAAAACGCAACATATCGCCATGAAGAAGGAGCTATTGGACGAAATCCGACTGAAGGTCGTCCCAGAGGACATCATCACTCGGGTAAGCGTTGATTGTCAGCAAAATTACCGGTAGACTGACTCGCTACAGTACATGCTCCGCACGATGGACGGCCCGACCGAGCTGTGGCGGATGCGCAAGGAGTTCACACTCCAGATCGCCTCCACAAGCTTCTGCACGTACGCTTTGGCGCTCTCGAGCAGACTTCCGTCTCGCTATCAGGTGTCCCGGGCCACGGGCCAGATTGCGATGAGTGAAGTGTTGCCTGGTACGAGTTCACGTACCATTCCTCAAAACTCAGTTACTCATCTCGCGTTTCAGGAGTCCCCTTCAAGCAGGACAACCCACTCATCATATCGCCGGACGTTGTACCTTTCCGTCTCACACCCAACCTACAACATTTCATTGGCCCTATCCACACGGAGGGACTACTGGTGACGAGTCTCATGGCAATAGCCCGATGCCTAACGGAGTCCGAGGTCCGTCGAGCCATCGTATTTCGGCACTTCCACTGCTGACAACGATTCTAGGGAGAGCTTGACCAACAGCTCTGCTTGTTTGCGCGTGACGAGGTGATGACATGGCTCCACGGCGGCCGCAAGCCCTGGACGCACGACCTAACCTTCCGCGCCCACGTCGCCACGTTCATCGCGGACCTCGTCAAGAAGGTCGACATGATGGCCTGCAAACGCGAGCGGGAGGAGGTGAGTTTCCCACAGTCTCAATGCAGCGGGGCGGGCGGCTCACGGCCTGTATAGGCGATGAACCTACAGAACCTCCAGGGCGGCAACGTTGTGCCGATCTACAAGTCCGCCACCACGCTTGTGTCCAGCGCGACCAACCCAATCAACCTCGCTAGCATGGCCGACACCTACATGGCCTGGTTCTAGTCCTTGAAGTGATGTTCTCTGTTCGCTTTGTATATCGCTATTACGCTCGTCTTTTGCTGTACTCATAAGAATGCTCCTTTGTTCGATGTATCTAAGTACCTGTTATAATATACCAATATCACATTGATCGTGCAAAAATGCTGAGCCGCTCATTTGCTTGTCCAGATGCTTCAAACAAATACATTGCCTTCGTGTGCACTCGCTGGCCTACTTAGACGATCTTATTCGCGAGCCACTCCGTCCATTCCTTCTCTCCCCAGGAGCTGGAGATCTCATTCGCGATCAAGCCGTCAAAGACGACGGTCGGTGAAACGTGGATGCCATTCTGCCGGCTGAACTTGACTGGGGTACGTCGTCAGAGACACGTCCCTGGGGCGTGTAGGTGACTTACTCGTGTACTTGAGGTCGTCGGTGACAGCGACGCCACCGTTGGGAGAGGACTTGAGCGACAAGACGTCGAGGAACGCGGCCTTCTTGTCCTCCCCTATGACTGAGGCGGCGAGCTTCGCCAGGTTCTCGCGAATCTGGGTGGGCGTCTGGGTCGAAGTAGGGATGTCGAAGTAGTCTCCTTGGCTCTTGAAGAGCTGCGTAACCCGTGGTGAGCAATGTTTTATGAGCGAACATGGAACTGCGGTTACTGCGAGAGAGAAATCCCAGAATTTGTCTGGTGAGATGCGGGCTACCTAGGAGGGAGCTCCACCGTTTGAAAGCTTCCGGGAATATAAGTACCCGATATGTTGCTTACTGCAAGACCAGCTTCGTGGACAAAGGTAGATGCGGCGTGCCAGGGCTGGACCTGGTTTCTGAAGACGACCTTGACCCTTCCATCGTACTGCCCTCCCGGTCCGAAGAGAGGCCTCAGCACGCCATCGATGGCCAGTGCCAACTTGGCACTGAACGGGCAGACATAGTCCACTGGTAATCGGCATCAAAACTCGTGCAGGCCGATGCACTGTGATCACTGACAAAAGATGTCGAGGGTCTGGGGGGCCTCAGGGCGTCCTGCGATGATGAGCGGGCGAAGGCTGGGTTGGAGGGCCATGTCAGCGGAGTGGTAGTTTGAGGTCAAGGGATCTGGGGACGAAGCAAGCTTTATAGTGCACGGACATGGGCGGCCCCGCTGAGGTTATCGACCATCGCGGTCACCTTCTGACGCAATGGCCATGACGCACTGCTCTATGTGACCTGGCGTGACTTGGCGTGCCCGCCGTCGCGTGCAATTACTTCTCCAAGTCTGTGGGAACATACGTTTGTGTGCGCTCCGCAATAATGCAATATATTGTGAAGATACCAATATAATACCCTTAAATCTTGGGTTCGTGGTATTTTGAGGAGTATAAATATATCTGAATACAATACAATATGGTGCTGTATTTACTGGTATTCTACAATATCGGGAACACGACCCCATTCTTGCTGTGACATGGCTTAAGGCTGCTTTTTCTGCTCAAATGTTTTGTCATAATCGTTGTGGCTGCGATAGCATGGTGTACGTGCTCATGTTCATGCTATTGAACGCCATGGATCGTTGGTGACCATTTATCGCAGTGTACCCCTCCTTTGGCGCAGGCCAGAACAGCGAAGTGGTTCCTCTTGCGGGTTCAGCGTCAC
>KN840559.1:38584-83482 GCA_000832265.1 Phlebiopsis gigantea 11061_1 CR5-6
GGTGCAACAAGCGGTGGTAGCCGTAGCCCAGCGATCCCTTTTGCCGTGCAGTATTGAGTAATATTCAGTAAATACGGTGCCCATTTCGTATTTACTGGTATTTGCAGAGCCTTAGCTTCGTCTGAGCAAGCAAGAATGTCATGGCACGTGGACGATGGAGGACGCGCTATTTGGTATGCGCGACTTGTCCTGAACGCCAGCCACAAGGTTCGAGAAATAGAAACATTCCGGTGGCCACACACTAAATACGACATCATTGCAGAGTCAGCGCAGAAAAGCACATGAGCATGCACCCCCATCGAAGACCACCATCCAGTGCTTCTGTCCGGCAAGGAAGCGCAAGTCCATTTGTGAGGCCGTCTTCGAGCGCGTCGACGCGCCCTCCGTCTAGCGCATCCGTCAGGCCTTCGTCGAGCGCGAGCTCGGTGAGCCGACTCTCCGCTGCATCGCGAGCAGAGTCTCGAGCCACTCAGCGCCCCGGCTCCCGAGTCTCGTTCCGTCCAAATACGAGGCAGTCGTCTCGCCTCAATCCTCTGTACCACTCTCTTGTAACTCAACTGACAGGACTTACGCCAGAGGGCGACGAGGACGGCTTCCAGGGTACCATAGACCATGTCGTTAGAGCTCTAGATCAGACGATGCGTCCTACAGGCAGCGTGGACCCCTCTGTTGTCGAGAAACAACTGCTAGGGTAAGGAGGTAGATGTAAGCATGTACCGGACGTGCTAACGCGACGAGCTAGACATATTCAGAAAGCACGCATCAAGTCGCAGGATTCCTTCGCGGATGCCTTACATACAGCCCATCTGCGGTATAAGACCCTAGCATCTCGTGAAACTGATCTCGACGCAGAAATTCTTGTGAGTGGCCTTTCGACTGCGCCTAGTTACATATCATAACGCATTTCAGACCTCCAAACTCCCTACTCATCTTCACTTTCTGGTAAGCGAGACCTCTCTTGTCTCTTGCCAACTCAGTCGACATATTCCGCCCTAGCTCACACTGTCTCAACCTCCTGATACAACTGCTCTTCACTATGCAGAGGAATATATAGACTTGGTTCGGAATCCAGGTAAAGCTAGAACTGGCCTCACGTGGAGTGACATCCTCTCGGAAGAGCCGTTCGAAGGCCAGCACTGGGAGGGAGCGTATGGCTTACCACCAGGTGCCATTCGTGGTGACGACGATAGTACCAGCGAGGATATGGATAGTTTACCATCACTTTCGCCTTGGGACGACGACCCCGAGG
Source organism: Phlebiopsis gigantea 11061_1 CR5-6 (assembly GCA_000832265.1). Classification (NCBI taxonomy): domain Eukaryota; kingdom Fungi; phylum Basidiomycota; class Agaricomycetes; order Polyporales; family Phanerochaetaceae; genus Phlebiopsis; species Phlebiopsis gigantea. Next base: position 39,834 of record KN840559.1, read on the forward strand.
ACTTGGAGGAACGACTGTCTGCTTGGGACACCAGTTCAGATGTCGACGCCCATCCTCCAACTCCGCCCACCCAGGATCCCATGCTCGGGGTCACGACCGACCGGGTTTCGAGACAGATCGCCTTATATAGCCATAGGGATGAGGTTGAGGGCCTGCAAGCACTACATTATTGGCGATCTGACTGGCGAGAAAATGTACGGACCGATCGGGCTTTTGATATTGGAGACCCCTCCACATTCGGTACGTGCCCTTGGTTTGCTGTTTATGTGATTACTGAGTTAGGGCACAAAGGACCTGCTTTCCAAAGGGCGACTGATTCTGGTAGCCTTATCCGAAAGGTCAGCTCCACCTGGTGTCGTTTTGAGTATAGTCGTCTCACTGGAGTTGCAGAATAAACACATTCCTGAGCATGACGCAGTGCGCGAGATCCTAATAGGGCTCCAGGGACGGCACAACATACTGATCACATGGCTCAACGGCGGAGATGACCAGTGGAAATTCGTAGTACGTACCGCAACCCGACGGACTTGTCGTCTCCGCTGAACTCATTTTAGCCGGACTCACAAGTCCCAAGCCTCCTGCATCTCACACCTTTAGCCCTCCAGTCAATGTTACTCTCATTCTCCCGCACCGCGACCCACGTAGAGCACCTCCGCCGGTTCGTTTCAGCGATGTTCAAGGAGGCCTCAAAGTCGGATAACAAACCCGCCCAAACACTCTCGTTCACGGTCTCGCGCCGAAACACGCGGACGTTCGAGGCATTCGCTGAGGCAACAGACAAGCAGATCAGGGCATTTGACCGATGGTGCGCAGACAAGGAGGAGGAAGTCTGCATGGCAAGAGCAGGCCTAGGACCTCCGCGTGTCATCAGCCTGCTGGACCTCGAGAAGTCTCTGCGCGAAGCGTTCTCCGAGATCTTCAAAGTCCTTCTGGAGATGCTCCAGAACGTCGTCCGCAGGGCGACACAGTCGTCGGACCCCGGGTTAGGTGTATGGGCCTTTGCAGACCTACCGAAAAGGATGCCGCCTGCTGCGATAACCGCCCTCCTGCTCGACTCGCTGCTGCAGAAGACACAGGACTACTCATCCATGGGCGACCCTGTGACGTCAGACGGCCTGCTCAAGATCTTCAGCGACGCCGCCGAGCCCCTCTGGGGCATGGTGCAACGGTGGCTCAAGGACGGGATGCCGATCCGGGACGTCATGACTGTCGGCGGCACTCCGGGCCACGCGCAATTGGACGAAGAGTTCTTCATCGAAGACAACGAGCTGGTACTCCTCGATCCCGACTTCTGGTCGGACGGCTTCGCGCTCAAGAGCAGCGCGGACGACATCGGGAGGGCGCCGTCGGTGCCCATGTTCTTGCAGCACGCGGCCCCGCTCATCCTTGCGGCAGGAAAGGCCATAGGTCTGCTCCACGCACTCGGCATGCCGCTCCTTGAGCAAAGTCCAGGAGCGAAATGGTTGCGCGACTGGAAGAGTTTCGGCGCGCTGTTGCACTCTGCTCAGATGGAACGATCCGTGAACGGGGGGCTGACCTCGAGGATGTCCTCCGACGACTTCTCGAGGCTGGTATATGAGGAACTACTCGGACCGTGCACGTTTGCCAAGCAGACGCTGAGCCAGGTGCTTGTCGACGAGTGCGATCTTTGGACGCACCTGACTGCTATCGAAGAGTTGTACTTGATGCGAAGAGGAGATGTCATGTCGAACTTCCTGGACGTTCTCTTCGCTCGGGTGAGATACGTGCTCCAATTGCTTGCGATTGTTCACCGAGACCATCGTCAGATGAACACCTCGCAATCCTGGAGCGACTTCCACTTCCTCAACACCGCCTTCGGAGACGTCGTTTCGCACACCACATGGCTCGATCCCACCCTAGTTCGCGTCTCACATCGCGGCAGCAAGGACAAGACCAGCAGTCGCACTGCTCGTGCCGTCGAAGGACTCTTCATCGAGTATGCCGTGCCGTTCCCCCTAACGTACGTTTGGGGACCTCGGGCGATGCAGGTATATTCGACCGTGTTTGTGTTTCTCCTCCAGATTCGTCGCGCCAAAAATGTGCTAGAGCGGATACTTGTCCGACGGAGTCAGCACTCGCATCTCGACGGCGAGATGAAGATGTTCTATGCCATGAGAGGTAAACTCTCGTGGTTTGTGAAGTGAGTAGTCCATGAGCGGTGTACGAAGTGCTGTTAACCTTATTTCTATTCTTCAAAGTGTGCTGCTGAATTTCATCTGTACAAATGTGAGTATAGTGGACCCCTTATCGCTGAGTAGCGCAACTCAAGCGGTGTGAACAGGTCCTGCATGTCCAGGTTCTATCCCTGCATGATGAGATGCGAAAGGCAATGTCTCTTGATGACATCCTGCGTCTACACGATGAGCAGTGGGTCTTATCTCTCAGCATCCCCACGGCCTTCCTCTGAATAACATGTCCCTACCCTAGTCTTTCAAAGCTAGAGACTCGCTGTCTTCTGCGCTCTCACGTAAGCTAGCACTCATGCGGCATAAGCTGTTTTTATGTTCAAACATCGTTGTCAGACAACACAGCTACACCGCGCAATCACCTCCATCCTCGACATGGCTCTGTACTTTAGCGACTGTTTCGTTGCATATGCAGGCTCTGATGCGACTCACGACGTCTCCCGCCAGTCCATAACCCCGCCCAAAGCGCACCGCAGTCGCCGTCTCCAGAGACAAAAGAGGAATGTCATCGGGTTCACGCAGGACCGCGCGCTCTCCGCGGTAGAATCATCCGACAGCGACACGGACACCGACGACGAATCAGTCCCGAATGTTTTCGAGGCAGACTATTCGCTGGCAGAGCCCAGCATCTCCTTTGCCGAAGAAAACATCGTGATCCGGCTGGACAAAATGTCTAGGGAGCTGGACGCCTTGGTGCGGTTTATCAGGCGAGGGGTGGAGGCATTGGCGGGCGGGACTCGGAGTGGAGAGGCGGCGGCGGCGTTTGATGTCTTTGCGTTTGCGCTGGAGGACTGGGATCAATGATGATTATGTCTGGTTCGGGGATTGATGAGACCGTGTCACGTGTGGTAAGAAGAAGCAACGCCACGAAGGCGACGCTTGACTCTTTCGGCCGTGGGATTCTGCGCGGCTGCCTCGATCTTGCGTCACTTCGTTAGTTCAGTTCGTTAGCTCAGTATTCCTCTCTCATTTTCGCCTAGCTGGTGATGACTCCGGAAACATTATCGCCTCAGTTTAGCATGTTCAAGGATGCGCTGGCTCGACGTCTGATCTCGAGACCTGGATTTGCCGACGAGTCGAGCGACCCCTCCGAGCTCGAGGACTTCACGCTCTACCTCGCAGACGAGGTTTGGCCAATCCTCCCCGAGCCTCTCAGAGCAGCGACGTACTACAGCCGAGACTCCGTACCACCTGTCGACGACCTCTCCCTGGACAGCACACCTCCTGGCTTCGCTGACACCCTGACCTCCTGCGGGCTATCTGACGATGCAGACGGCGCGATGGCGCTCCTCCGCAGGGTGCTGGACGACTACGTCGTAGAGGCGTGCGCGCCTCCGCCCGTGTGGTCGAAAACTCGAACGACCGAGTGCGAGATCTGCGAGCGCGCGGTACCGTTGACGTATCACCACCTGATACCCCGCGAGGTTCACGCGAGGGCTCTCAAGAAGAAATGGCATCCGGAGGAGATGCTCAACTCGGTTGCGTGGCTTTGTAGGTGTGTGTATTTCGTGCGGGCAATCTGGCTGTCTCTGATACTTACCCGGTATCATGTTCATCAGACCATGTCATTCTACAGTACATCGCGTGGCGAGTAACGAGGAGCTGGCCAGGAGCTGGTACACCGTGGAATTTTTGTTAGAAAGAGAAGATATACAGCGATGGAGGGCCTATGCCTCCAAGCAAAGGTTCGGTGTACGACGGGGCTAGCGACGACGCATACACGATCGCGCCCCGTATCATGGACTCAATTGCATTGGCCTCACTCTATTTTAGGATGATCAAGGAGTGAAGTGCACCTGTGAATATGAGAAGAAGAATAGCAGGCCAAGTCGGGTTCCGTAGTCCTGAACCCATTGACGAGAACCTGCGGGGCGGAATTCAGTAGCAGCAGACCGTGATCACTCCGAATCCATGCCATCGATTCTGCGGATGATGCTGCCGAGGAGAATCTTGGCGATGAACCGTGAATCATCCAGTCGTCCGCCGCCCCATTTGACGGTGTCGACGATATCCCGAAGACCGGGACCTGGGTTGTCGTCCAAATTCTTCAAATATGCTGTAGCGTCTGCATCGCTGCCGATTTGCACAAACTGCACGCCGATCTGATAGGTGCAGAAGACGTTCCAATTAGTCGACGTTGCAACGGAATTTCTGCACGACTCACCTGATTGTGGGGCATTTTGAGGGCGTCCATCTCTCGAATGACATCCCGTAGAACATACTCGGGACTGTCAGCTGTAATCAACCACTTCAGTTACTCCCTAGGCACCAGTGACTCAGGACGTGGAACGCACATGGAGCACCGTCTGTTATGACGATCACGTTGATCGGCTTGACGTGCTTCCAGCGCGGTTGTTGGGCACGCTGGACCTTGCGCAACCCCGCGGGCTCTTCCTGCCCCGCGGTTTCCTTCTTACCGAGCAGTCTGCTGAGGAAGTTTCCCTTCGATTTGGGCGCGGGCTTCTCCCGTTGCTTTTTGCCCTCCCGCCGCCTGACTTCGTCTTCTTCTTTCATGTCTCGGTACTGTCCGATGTAGCCGTCGAGCACTCGCTTCAGACATGCCCCTAGTGGGGTGTAGCCTCTTGGTTGCCCGATTTCTTCGAATGCTTCCACCATTTGCGCCGTGCTCTGAGGTTCAAGTTGATCGCGTCAAAACACTTCGTCGCACTGAACGAACTGAGACTAGCACCTACCACGATATTGAAGAACGCCTTCTCCCAGTTCATGAAGTAGAGATCCACTCCATCTTGATCTTGCCTGGCCGCGATGGCCGCAATATGGATGCACGCCTCCCTGGCCTGCACATACATATTCGGCGCCAAGTTCTCACTCTTGAAAATAAATAAATAGACGCACCTCTGCCCACAAATTGACCATCGACCCCGAGTCGTCCATGACGATCACCGTGTCAAACATCCGGAGGTACTGCAGCTGGCCATCCTCCACCTCGTATCTGGGCGCGGATGTGCCGGCCACATCTTTCGCTGCGCATTTCTTCTCGCCGGAGGCCACACCGTACGATTCGTCTACGCCGAAGTCGAAGGATGCCTTGGTGGGAGACGATTGTGGGGCCGGCACCGAGAGAGGATGCGACTGGGGAACGAGGACGGAAGGTGAGTAGGAAGGCGGAGCAGGGGTTGTTCGATTAGTCGGTAGGCTGAGGGACCCGTCCAATGGGTCGATAGGCGGTATGAGAAATGAGTTGGATGATTTTTGGGCGGGCATGGTATGGCGTAGAGAGCGGGGGATATCAGGTGGGCTTTTCCAGTCCTGGCCCAGCAACTCAGCCTATATAACAGTTGGCGGATTGTGGCACTGCTGCGCCAGGACTCTTGTCTAGCCAGTACGTTGGCCACGGGTCCAGGAGGGCGGCGGGTGGCCCTGGGTGGCCATTCCAGATTTCTGTTGTAAATGTATAGGCGCACAGCATAGAGGAGGGGACTCACAAGGTCTCTGGAGCCGCGCCGCGCATGATCGGCGATCACAGCGACATCGGGGCCACACCGACGGGGTCAAGGCGACAAGAGTGTAATAATACAGGGCAGTGAGATACATAGGGGGCGGTGCTATATCATCGAATACGGCGACAGTCGGTCTGCGGGCCTAGGGAAGGCGTTGACGCCAGAGAGTACGACCGTTTGTTTTTCGTGAGAGATGTACCCCTTCATGTAACCCCTGTATATCATGTTGGCGACTAGGCACTCCGCCTCCTCCATCGGCACCTCCATACCGGACAGCCGCAGCGCCATATGAAAGTCTGCGATCGCAATACGCGTGCTTTTATCTGATACGGCCCATCTGTTATGCGTGGGGTTCGCAGCAGCGTTAGCGTCCATAGGTGGACAGCATTTCGAGGCGGGAACCTACACTTTTCTAAATAGACCCCGTAAGCATAGCTCCCGAGCCCGTTCAACGGTAAGTAGAACGTTTAGCTGAACGAGGCGGTGCTCCAAGTGTTCTAGAGCCGCATCATATGAGACGATGTCCCCCCTCTTTATCGCCTCTAGAAATGGGGAATAAAGATCGTCCAAAACTGGAAAACGACTCAGTAGGTCCTGAGAGGGCAGATGTCCTCGCAATACGCGAAGTGGAATGAGATATGTCAGAATCCGCCTATCGAATGTGAGCCGATGCGCAAAGGACGGACGTCGGAAACACTAACTCTTGATTCTGGCGCGCGTCTGCGTGGCAGTTGTAGAATGCAAGAGTCAGCTCTTGTTCAGACTAGAATGAACGGTTCAAACGCCGTATTGCTGTGTCAGGATAGTAATAGCACTGTACCTTGGCATAATCTTCATTTAAGAAGCCGAGCATGCCAATGTAATATCGGTACGTGACCTACATAAATCAGCAAAAAAAACGCGAGAAGGACAGGGTGCGGGATACCTGATGCGACCTTGGGTACGCGGACAGTGCCGGAATATCGGGATTGGCATCGATAGCCCGAAGAATATTCTTTGCCAAGGAAATTCTTCGGATCTGACGATCCAGTTAGTGAGAGAGGCGGTGTAAGTTACAAGGGAACCGACGTACACGGAAATAACACTTCAGAATTTGAGACACGACATAATACACGCCCCATTTACGTGATTCTGCATACGGTGACTGTCTGTACACGTCCTTCAGCATGCTACTCCGACGACGCAACGCACGGGACGCACCTATCAGTGACGCAGCTGGTAAATGCTTTCATGATGACTCTTGCAGCCTCTTCCATGCCTTCGGTTCCGGCTTGTCCGTTCTGTAACGCTTGAAGATCTGCCTGATAGCATTTTCTGAGAAAATATATATACCCATGTGTGCAATACGCCACCTACGTCGCAGGCCAAGTCGCGTAGGTCCCGCAGGATGGAAAATAGGGCTGGGAGAGTCCAGCCAGTATCGGTTGTAAAGTAGCGATAGAATAGTCTACCTCAGAAGGCTTAAGTGATGTAACGTTGTTCTGAGAGAGCGCACTCACGAGACCAGCGAGCATTCCTCCTTGAACGCATCTATTGGTCTATTTCTTGCTATATGGTTGACCACGAGCACGTATTGTATGGCAATCTCGTCCCATGGAGACTCCATGCTTCCCTTGTAGTATGATAGTGATTGTTGCTGACAGCCTTCTCGTTCATTTATTGTGGAACTGCGTCAAGTAGCACTGCAAACTCACGGTCGGGTTACGGAACTCCTTGAGGATAGTTTTTCCATGCTCCTCTCGGGGGCTGAGCAGATATGCAAGCTCTAGTCCTTTCTTGTCGACCAGAGCATTTGCAAGATGCTGAAGATAATTCGCGAAGTTTAATTGCATAGTGAGTGTCGTTGAAGGGCTTGAAAGCGACCTCGGAGCGGACGCTACGCTTAGCGATTCTAGTAGGCGCTTGAGGCAACCGTGACAGCGACACATCACGTGAATATTATCAGACGGTCACTCAAATATCTCCCGAGGCTCTTCAAATTCGATTCATGCCCTCGAGTTCATGTCTGTATATATATGTGCTAAAATTTCGAGGTAGCTGGACGCCCAATATTCAACCCGAAGCTGTAGATCTCAAAGTCGACATTGCCAAGGACGAACGAGCGTTTGACGCGTGCGTGTGAAGCTCGGTACATCGATACCGCAGCTCGTTCGCTTCTCCAGGAGTTGAATGACATTGCACGAGGCCGGGGGGGGGCCGGCTAGATGTATATTTCGAGGACAAGTCGGCGCCCGAAGAGTGCTTTATCCATTGGCTTGGAAAGCCGCAAAAATGACCAGAGGTCGTGCATAAAATGACCAGAGGTCGTGCATAAAATGACCAGAGGTCGTGCATGAGCTAGAGTACTGCGTCGTATTTGACACGGTGGCGTACTTTATCGACGACTGGGACGAAGCATTGCATTCCCGGCGGCGCTCCATTTCACCGGATGGTAGCCGCCTTCCGAGACAGAACGCGAAGAGTGGTGAATTCTTGCAGGTGAAAACGTGCGAATTCGCTAGGGCATGAAATCCTTGGGACTTGGCCAGGGCAGAGTCGGCGCAAAACGCACACGAGTGTCAAGAGCGGCAGGGGATTTGTGGCCGGAGTTGAGGTGAGCGCTGGACTAGCCTCGTTCGCGGAGCGTCGATGGCGACGCCTCCTCTGCCGCGATAACGGCCTTTGCTCAGCACCACCACGGCCTTGGACTCCCGAAGCTCGTGGCCTCTGCGTGCAGTCAGCCATCCAGCGCCACAGTCGGTCACCCACAGTCCCTACCCCTCCGTCTTCATATACCACCCCCTTTCCTTTCCTCCCGGCCCTCAAGTCTGCGATTAACCACCATGGGCAAGCATAGCAGGTCTTCTTTCCTACACAGGCGGCATGTAGCCGACCATCACGAACTATTCGCAAGGTACGCCGGCGAATCCTTCTTTGCGGTGCTCATTTCGTAACGAACGCGCTACAGGGATGACAACATCCACCATATTCGGGATGACTGCGAACCGGCCAACCCAGCCAACACCCTAACCGACCGCCTGAACACACTACTGAACTCTTCCGGACCTGGCTACATTCTACCTCTGTGCCCCAGCACCCAGTACCTCATCCAAGCACCCATTCTGTTCTGGTCACCCAGCCAGGAGATAAGCACCGTCGGATATCCGTCTGGAGATGAACGCGCTACCCTCGTCGTCAACGGGCCTGTGGCCGACGGACAGGGTCACACCACCGCCGTCGACGGGACGTGCTCCACCTGCGGCGGGGTTAAACTACGAAACATCCAGGTGCGTTGGGCAGTCGGCTTTCGCGTCTTGCGGCTCTAAGATCCCGCCCGCAGATTAACGGCACGCGTGGAGACGCCTCCCCGACCGGCGGTGGCGCGAACATTGAGATGGGCGGGTCCAACTCCGACCAGCTCATCGAGTACGTCCATTCGTTTGACCCGCGAAGCTGGTCGTGCCTTCACCTCGCGGAGGGGGCTTTCTCATGCAACAACGCCACCGTTCGTCACAACGACATCGGCCCTTGTGGTACGGACTTGTTCCAGCAGTGGGCAGACGGCATCAGCGTCAGTTGTCAGAACAGCCATGTCTGGAACAATACTGTCAACAACCCTACAGTGTGTATCTTTGTGCTCTCCGTCACGTCACTGCTAACTATAGCACTAGGATGGCGGCATCGTGCTCTTTGGTGCACCAGGAACTCTCGTCGAGAATAACACAATATGGGTCGAGAATGTAAGCCTCGCCGGCTGCATGTATGCGCGACGAACTCACAGGCTTCTTCCTAGCACACACTACTCGGAGGTATCAACTTGGTAGACTATTTACCCTGGAAGGGTAACTACACCAATACTATCGTTCGCAACAACCATATCGTTGGCGGATTCGCAACTGAAAACCCCGAGGGCACAGAAACGAAAGGTACCAACGACGAGGACGTTATCATCAAGTACGTTATATTGAACTGCCACTATCATTCCCTCCCACACTAACCGGCATCCCTGTCAGGATTGGCATTGCCATCGGACCCCGTACATGGTTCGGAGACCAATACCTCAACAACGTCAGCCAATCCGGCACCGTACTGAACAACACCCTGACGGGCGCGTTCGGCTACGGCATGGCCATCTCCTCCGCGCTCAACTTCACCGTCGAGCTCAACACGCTCGTCGGCAACACCTCCTTCATCGGCGCGCGCGGCCCGAACTGCACGAGCACCGACACGACGCCCACGCCCGCGCCCTTCGTCGTCGACTGGGCCTCCGTCCAGAGCTCGACCGTCCAGCTCGACTTCCAGAACATCACCGACGGCGACGGCCTCACGTGCATCCTGCCCCCCGAGGGCGGCGACTTCTGGCCCTTTGGCGGCAATCCGAGCCCCGTCGCCGGCGAGCCGGGCGCCGCGTCCCCGACGGGCTCCAGCACCGCCGCCCAGGCCGGCAGCGGCAGCGGCGGGCTCTCGGGCGGCGCCAAGGCCGGCATCGCCATCGCCGTCATCCTCGGGTTCTTCGCGCTCGCCGCCGCGGCGTGGCTCATCCGCAAGCGGGCGCTCAAGTCCCTCGCGCTGCGTCGTCGGTCTGCGTACGGACAAAATATGGGGCAGGTGCAAATATAAATACATACCCACACCCTACGCTTCCCTCCTTCCTCTACGCGTTTTTTTTCTCGAACACATCTAGTACAGCAGCCTGATATCTTGTCGAGCCATATGCTCTTTCTTGTCCCTAGATTTGTATGTTTGTCTGCCCAACCCTGCAGCGCTCGCATCTTCTAGATCCTACAGTATTCTTTATGGATCCATACTAGGCCACTTATTCCCTATCTGTACTATCGTGCTTGTAGTTTACCGCCTATCAGCCTAGCGTGCACGCCTCACAAGTTGCACCGTTCACTCGTTTATGCTATACACCGATACATAGAACAGAATTTGCATATGATTTCCCTTGAGTACAATACAGAGGCGAATTCTGTTACAAATACAAGAACAATAACGTGGACGGCGTCGGGGATAGAACCAGACGAAGAAACGGTGAAGACCAGCGAGGGGTGCCGGAAATGAAGTTGGGGAAGGAGGAAGGTATCCGAACCTACGTGGAAAGCCTGGGTGCGAACCAGTAGTGCGCCCGGCGAGGGAAAAATAGCGATAAGCAAGGAAGCCGAGCTCGACGAGAAAGGACGGCGCGCAGGCCGGAACAGAGACGATACCCGGCACAGAACACGCGGACAGCGGAGGACCTTGGGGCTTCGCGCTATGAAGCGTTGACGGCTGTGGCGACGGCGACGTTCTCACCAAATGGTGGGTGCGGCGTAGGAACTTGGCTGGGGTCTTTGACGGTCGTGCTGTACATTCCCGGGGGCGACTGCGCGGCTTCACCTGTGGAGTTGATCGTTCCCTGAGTGAGGCCGTTTGTGATGACCTTGGGTGGCGGCAGCTGAGCTTGAGTACCATTGCTTGACACCGGGGTGGCAGTCGAGTGCGACGACCTGTCGAAAAAGCGTAAAGGAGTCGTAAAAGAATAAGCAAACGAAACTAGTGGACCAACCGTCGCTTCTTATTTGGAACGTCGGGCGACATGTTCCCTGACTTGCCGGAGTTCTTGTGAAGAAATATTACAAGTCGATGAGAACGGAACGTGGCCGTGAAATCGTGCACCAACACACCTTCGGCTTCGGCCGTTTCTGCGCACTGCGTGGCTGCCGCTCACCCTGGTCAAAAACGTGATCCGGGAGGGCGGAACTTCGATGCAGTTAGTGGGAGCACGAGACAAGACGTAGTTGATTCTACCTCTTGATATGTCGCACTACGATACCCATCTTGGCCTCTTCGTATTTCTCCCACATTTTGACCAGCTTGGTAAACTCCGTGGTTGGATATGAGATATCTAGTCTGCGAGGGCCCACTGCCCCAGCTGGATTCGCAGATGATAACTATTGGAGGAAAAAAAAACAAATGATGCAGGGATGACATACCTTGTTTCGGTTCTATCGCCAAGCCAATGTAGAAGGTAGTAGAGTGAACCGCGCTTGCGCCCTCGTTGCCTTCAATTTCCTCTTTCTTGCGCTTAGCCATGACTTCGGAGATTTCGCCCTGAGCAGCTGCGCGGACTTCGTCGTCGTTGAGGCAATTCGTGACTTGGTCGAAACCTTTGACAAAGGGGTGAGCCAATGTCAAAGAGTCAACGTACTCTAGCTTCATGACAAGTTGCCGTATTCGAGACTCCACCGTCCCTGACCTAGTCCCTTGCTTGAATAACTGTATCCGTCCGGATTGCGACTGATTCTTACCATTTGATCTGCAAATCCGGATCACCTGTGGACGCGATGATTTGAAGGTAATAGCGATATTTGTGGAAGAAATCGTGCTTGGCAAAGAGGTCAGACCACTGGGCTGTACCTACTATTACCTTCTCGACGATATCAGAACCTAGGGAACTAGGTGAGCAAGCATTGCGTCGGACAAATGGTTCAACGTACCCTTCTTGAATTCTTCTGTCATGATCATTTGGGTCGACTGGGATACGTTGTGCGTAGCACACATGGATGGATATGCAGGTGTGATGATTGGCATTCTATGTGACCGGTCGGCAGGGTACAACTGTCCGGCAAGAATGTCAGTAGATGAGATCAGCAGTTCATTGAGCACTACTAACTCGCGGGTTCCACACGCGAACCGGCAATGGGCCCTCATCAATCTGTTTCAACAACACCGGCTGTGGCCAAGCCCTGCAAGAGTATAAGCTTTGTGAAAATAAGTCCGTATATGACACATCGACTGACCACTGGTACATGATGATAAAGAAGCGGCTGACTATTGCGCCGGCAACTGCATTGGGATATAATTGACATATTCGCGCGACGAGCATTGCCCATGCCACACCGCCCAAAAAGCCGTTCACGTTTGAGTAAATCGCTTTCTCTGCGAAATTGTCAGCGAGGCACGTCACTTATATAGACCTGACGCACTCTGTGCCCACAATTTGATACAGCGAAGAGCGTCTCGGAATACTTGGACGTTTGGGACTAGTCGGAGTATCTCATCTGTGACCCTCGATCCTATTGTCCTTCCATGTAAGCTGACGCCCCAGAACACAAGCACCTACGCACCGTTTAAACTTCTTATGCAACGCTCATCGAGGTTGCGCAAAAGATTATCGTCCTCCAATGTCAAGTCGTCTGGTATGGAAGATAGAGCTAGCCGTGCCATGGTCAAGTCTATCGGTATGCCTGATATCTTGGCCCCTATAACAGGGACGTATGCATCTGGCACTCCCTACGGTCACGGACCGTATTAGTACTTGTGACGAACCGCACAGGTGAAAACGCACCGAAACCTCGGTGACACCTTCAGTCTCTCTCAACATCGGTTCCAAAATTTCAAAGAACTCCTCTCGAGATACATGTTTGGGCACCACGCATAGAGTATCAATGTCCGAGCCAGGTCCATGTACACCTAGCCTGTATGACCCGAATGTGAAAATCTTGCCTCCAGCGGCTTCCGCCGCGGATTCAGATAATCCATGAGCGATGGATATCCGCTTTACGAATTTCTTGATGAGCGATGCTAAACGGCCCAGCACGATCTCTCTATTGCAATTGAAGTTGAATTAGCCCGTGTGCAAGGAGAGGATGTAGTAATAGTAAGGCGATGGTTGCTGAGTGACGGCTGTACATTGCAGTCTCTCTCGCGGAGGGTGGAGGTAAACAAGAAAAATGGAATGGTCGCAGCATTGCGTCTGCCAGGGATAGCATGAATGATGTGAGGAATGGGAACAAGACGCTTACCTGGTCTTCGACTCGTCCTCTGTCTCAAACGTACCCTGTCGCTTCAGCTCTTCCATTAGACTTTTCGTCACAAGCTTTTCTCTATCGTTCGACTCGGCGAGGGAAATTGGAGGCGTGACGCCTAGGTGTCTGTGCGAACTTGAGCGACGCACCACAACTGGCGACGAAGGTGGTTGGCACTCACGTAGGACTGTCGGTAGACATGATCTAAGTGGCAAGGATGTTTCGCAATTTCTACTTTTGGACTGTTATTTGCTGTCTGTTCGCCGGGATTGGCAAGGGTTTAGGGTGGTGTTGGGGATGAGAGTGAAGAGTCGGCGAGACAAAGTGTTCGGCGGCTCCTAAGGGAGCATACTACGTACCGCCGGCGTTTGCCGAAGACCCCGGCCCACATCCGAGTTCCTTCTCCCGTCACGTTCTTCAGCTTTCCTCTCATGTTCGGTCATGTTGGACATAGGTTTCATCTTCTAAAGCGATGGAAAACACGGCATATACACTCACTCAGGCCGCTCGTTCCGGACTCAAGGTGGCCTGGCTATGGAGTTGTGGTTGGAATTGAAGTACACGCCCAAATTAAGTCCAGACAAAAGCTGTTCTCCAGTCAGTCCAGGCCTGCACACTATTCGTTTATCGTTAGCTGAAAGGTGTAATACTACCATTACTCTAGATACGCGAAATGCAGAGCCTGACGACCCTCCTAATACTCTAGTGTCTCCTTACGACGCCGCCTTTCCTGGGACGTTACCTGTTAGTGTCTACTATTGTCAACTCGACGCGTCTCATATCCACCATGTGTATGTAATAGAAACTGAACCCTGTCTGCGTTGAACTCGGAGTTCGTGCTGCTTTGGCTCTGGGCTGCGTCATCCAACCGCGATCCGCTTTCGACCGGAAACACTATTTCTATTCAGATCTGCCGACAGGCTACCAGATCACACAGCACTATGGTACGGCTCGTTCGTTCGGCTTTTTCATTACATGACAGTTGTCAAAAGCTCCATTTGCAACGGATGGTGTGCTACAGCTAACGAAGAGCGATATTCCTGTGCGCATCACACAAGTTCAGCTTGAACAGGTATAAAATAGGTTATGTACCAAGTATCGCAACTAAACTACGAACAGGATACAGGAAAGTCTATGACGGACAGACGGAGACGCATCACGTCTGTTGACTTGAATAGAGCCGGTGCTGGACTGATGGAAATCGTGTCCGAACCAGATATCCGGTATACTATCCTACTGTCTCATAACTCGGTTCCATCTCATGCTAGGTCAGCTCACCAGAAGAAGCCGCTGATTACGTGCGGACCCTTCAGGCCTTGTTACGGTCAGTTGGTTCCAGCGACGGAAACATGGAAGCGGTATGTCCATGTCTTTGTCTCATATTTGTACACTTTCTTATCCGAGTCTGCAGGGTTCCCTTCGCTGCGACGTAAACGTCTCGGTCAGCAAACTTGGCGAACGGTTCGGAACACGATGCGAAATAAAGAATCTGAACAGTGTTCGATTCATGACTATTGCTATAGGTTAGCCGTCACGCGCCCAACGCCTGCTGCGTCGCTGACTAGGCAAGGTCAGTTCATGAGATCCGTAGACAAGTTGCTGTGCTGGAAGCAGGGGGATCGGTCCTTCAAGAGACCCGAGGCTTCGATGAAGAGAAGGCGGAAACTTATGCTCTTCGAAGCAAAGAAGATGCGCCGGACTATAGGTATATGCCAGATCCGAATCTACCGCCACTTCTCCTTGGTGAGGTGGGCCTGTCCTTTGAGGGAATTTCCGTTGTACATAATCAACGTGTTTTTTTATAGGAATATGTCTTTCGCGTCAAGAAGGAGCTGCCACCACTGCCGAATGTGACTAGAGCACGACTGCTAGCGTTGGGCCTTTCGGAGCGTGACGTCGATGTGCTTATGACGATCGACGCGGATATTGACACAGAGTACGACGGTACCGCAAAGCGTGGTGCCGTGGCATACTTCGATGAAGTATCGCAGGGGAGAAATCCAAAGACGGCTGTCAATTGGTCTGCACACACCGTTCCCTGGCCCGACATGCGTCTAATGCTGCACTTCAGGATTACCAACGAATTATTAGGCCAGCTTACACTGAAGTATCCGTCTAAAAATCCTTTCCAGGCAAACAAAGTCAGCGTCGCTCAAATGAGTGAACTCGTAGATCTGGTCTCTTCCAAAATGATCACTGGTCAGTACATCTACGATGATAGTGTACCGAGAAGTGGACACTCAGGAACGTGACAGGACCCGCGGGTAAAACTATTCTGAGGTATATCATCAACAACGACAGCTCTGGTATGCCCGCGGCGCTTGCCCAGGAACTCTCACTGTTGGCAGTCGACGATGGTGATACCTCACTGAAGCAATGGTGTGAGGAGGCTATACAGGCCCTTCCAGCTGAAGTCACGGCCATCCGCAGAGGAAATGTAAACGTCATCAACAAGGTGCTCGGACGCGTCATGAAGCTGAGCAGAGGCACAGCGGATGCTAAGACGGCAAAGGCAATGTTAGAGAACATATTATTATCCAAATAGTAATACAATATAAGCGTTATGATTATTCACGATCCCGCCGACGCGTGGGTATTAAGTCATCGTCACGCGTAGGGCGACGACTAGGACTTTCGTGATGACGATATGATCCCCTCGGAGACGACCTGGACCTGCGTCTAGGAGAACGGTCGCGGGGAGCCATCGACTGTGTATAAGCTACCCTGTCAGGTGAACGGTGGCGAGGTTTGTGTCGACTGTCATCTCGCTCGTCGCGCCGCTCTCTACTCCTCGAACGTCTCCTTGGCTCAGCAGAAGGGCTCCGACGTCCTCCTGGACGGATCCGTCCCATACCCTCCAGCTCGTTCAAGAGGTCCTCTACACCTCGCACTCCCTCCGACTTTCCTCCCTGTTTCTTGAGTTTCTTGGCCTTCTTCCGCTCCCTACGTGCCCGACGTTCTTCCGGTGTCTCGTCTTTACGTTTCTTCTTGCCCTTGGAGCCCGCCTTCTTAGCAGCCTTTTCCTCCTTCCACTTTGCCAGCATGTATTCGTACATAGGGTCTTCCGGATCGATATTGGGCCCCTCAGACTCGTCAGAATCTGAATCGGCATTATCGTCTGCGAGAGCACGTTAATATATGGTAGTTCGAGATGGTAGCATAAGCACGTACCAAACACCATTTCCGGCTTTGCGTTCAAGCTCTGTTCGTCGCGTTCAACAAGCTCGCCATCGGCTCCTTTGACTTTGGATTGTTTGTAATTTTTGACATGGTCAACGCGCAGTGTGCGATCTAAAACCTTGGCACCATTGAGGTTATCGACAGCAAGAACAGTCGACCGCTGATCTTCATACATCAGAAACCCGAATCCCTTTGTCTTCCCTGTCTCCTTGTCTCGGGGTAGGTTCACGTCCATGACCTCGCCATACCTACATCCTGTGATTAAAGGGATCGGTCCAGTATGGCATGGAGCATACACTCACTGAGAGAATATTGTAATGACGTCTCCTTCAGTTAGCTCCGAGTTTAAACCTCCAACGAAGATGTAGGCAGAGTCTACGTAATATACAAGTATGAGTATATTGCAGGATAGTCAAGACCCTTCGTGCTCACCTTTGTAGTCATCGTGCCACGAGCCTGAGATACCAAGATCCAGCTCTCTTTCATTTATTTTATTGATTTCACGTACAACGCTGATATGGAGTAGCAGTTAGCACTCGGACAAAGATTGGGCAAGCATGCACTTACTTCATGGTGGTTCCAGTGGATGAACGCGCTCTAAGCGCTGCAATTGATGCGTATATCCGCTTTTGGCAAGGCGTGAATTTTATGCAGAAGTCAGTGCACGGCTCTCCTCATACCAGGAGTTCAAAATGTCGTCCTTCTCACTCCCAACGATCAACGATAATCCGGATGGCGGATGGGGGCCTTCATTCTCCAACCTGCCGTCCCAGTTCAAGTTCAAGGACATCCCCTACGCTCCGTACTCAAAATCCGACAAGCTTGGCCGATTCGCCGACTGGAATGATATCTCTGG
Organism: Phlebiopsis gigantea 11061_1 CR5-6; assembly: GCA_000832265.1. Taxonomy (NCBI): domain Eukaryota; kingdom Fungi; phylum Basidiomycota; class Agaricomycetes; order Polyporales; family Phanerochaetaceae; genus Phlebiopsis; species Phlebiopsis gigantea. The sequence goes on from KN840559.1 coordinate 57,307, forward strand.
CGACAACCGTCAGACCAACTTGGGCCTATCGTCTGGCCAGGGTGCTCGCAATGCTCCTGCGGGTCGTGGGAGACGCGATGGTCAGGCCGCCTTCGGCAGCGGCACAGCCAGTGCCTTCGCCTACTTCCACGCCGAAGACGAGTCTAGCTTCTCTCTCGTCGATACCAAAGCCACCACCGCTCGCAGGGGTGGTGCGTCGGCGAGAGGAAGGGGCTCTGCACGTGGAGGTGCCGGCTTCTTTAGGGGAGGTGCTGCCCGCGGTGGTCGTGGTGGCGCGAACTCGACTCGGGGCGGAGGGGCTCCTCGAGGGGGAAGGAGAGGCTGGAGAGACTGGGAGAAGGTGTGTTACACAAACACATGATCATATCGCTGGATGTTCAGGCCTTGCTTCAGTCGAACCGCACCCGCGAGGCGTCCGTGGCTATTTCTCCAGAATGGTCAATGCTGGAGGAAATTGAGTTCCATCGCCTCGCCAAGCTTCGATTGGATGTCGACGACCCAGAGGACCTGTAAGCTTTATCCTTGCAATACTCATGGACTTAAGCTTACCGCCCTTTCCAGCGAATCGTACGGACGCCTGTACGCCTACGAGAAGTCGTATGATCGTATTACGACGAAGACCGAAAAGCCTCTCCAGCTTGTGGACCGCATCAAATACAACACCACTACTTCGGATGATCCCGTCATGCAGGAGGTACGTTCACTGTATGTCAGTCTATGTTTTTTCTCCAACATCTTCGTCAGCTTGCATCGAAAGACACTGCAACGGTATACACCACGGACGTCATTCTCAGTGGTCTCATGTGTGCCCCGAGGTCCGTATACCCATGGGACATCGTCATTGTTCGTGAGGGCAACAAGCTGTTCTTTGACAAGCGCGATGGCGGTCCTTTCGACACCGTCACTGTCAACGAAAACGCGGCCGATCCCCCGCAGGATCCTACACCCCCGAACCCGAACAATCCTACGGAGAAGACGGTGCCCGAAACCCCCTCGATGAACTCTGCCACTTCCCTCTCTCTTGAAGCCACCTACATCAACCAGAACTTCGGTTTCCAGACCGTCACTGAGACCCCACCACCTCCTGCGGTCGAGTTTGAAAAGCCTAATCCCTTCTATGGCCCGGAGGAGACGGAGCCTCTGGCATCGTGCGGCTACCGGTACCGCGTGTTCGACCTCGGTATCACGGAGGACGAAGACGTGAAGATTTGCGTTCGAACGGAGGTTGACGCGTATTCGGCTGGCCAAGCTAACCCTCGTCTGGGTCAAGGGTTAGTCACGATCCGCGCCCTGAACGAGTTCGACTCGCGTGCAACCGGTGCTGGTGGTGCGCCGGATTGGAGAACGAAGCTGGACACCCAGCGAGGAGCAGTGGTCGCGACCGAGATGAAGAACAACAGCTGCAAGTTGGCTAAGTGGACCGTGCAGAGTATTCTTGCGGGTGCTGAACTCATGAAGATCGGGTATGTCACGCTCTGCTCTTCCTCTGGGCAGTTTTGCTCAACCCGCTTTCAGCTATATCTCGCGTGCTAACCCTCGTGACAACACCCGGCATGTAATTTTGAGCACCACTTCGGTCCGCCCGACAGATTTCGCCAACCAGCTGAACATTTCCCTGCCAAACGGCTGGGGTATTGTCCGCACTGTGACAGACATCCTCATGAAGCAGCCTGAAGGCAAGTATGTTCTCGTGAAGGATCCGAACCGGGTGCGTAATTTTTTTATTCTCTTCGTCTTCCATCCCATTGTATCCAACCTTCGCAATCTAATGCTGCCGTGTTGCAATTTTTCTCTCGTCCTCTTCCTCGCAGGGTTTGTGCTCACGCCACTATGCTTCTTTCTACAGCCTGTCATCCGTCTCTACGCGGTTCCTCTTACTGCATTCACTGCAGAGGACGAAGAAGACGAAGGAGGCCTCGACGGCGACGAGCCAGAGTCGGCCTAACTCCCGACGGTCCGCAAGTTGTGATCATGTAAACATCGCTGTATACGTACTGTATATGTACACTATGCTGCATGTGTATCGCACACCCAAATGTATTTGCTCTGAACGTCATGCGTTTATCTCTCTTGACAGCTGTGACAGTGCCTGTAGAGAGCCCAAGGGTCCCGGGCTGCGCGACTCAGGCAAGGTTCATCATCGTACGTCAAGGGGAAGAGACGTTTTTGCCTTCGATATGCCTAGAACCGCTGGTGTGGGGTGATGATGCCAGCATACGATCATACGTAGAGTCTCTTTCCTAGCTACGAACCACGCCGACATCTCACTCATCAAACCTCTCCAGCAGCAAAGTCGAGGATCCGTGCAGTCTGTAAGCCGCCATCCCAGCACGTCGGTCACTGTCTCGTGCCGGCACACTCGCTCCCTGTCCCTCGGGACTAGGAAGGCTCTGTATGTTGGGATATCGATTTTCGGGCTGAGCGAAAGGCGACCGAGGCCTTTGCATCATCATACACGACCGTGCATATGGTCCAGATCTCAGACACTGTCCCTCACTGGCCGCCTCGGGTGCGTGGGGAAGATCTCGCATCGCGCAGCCGGACATGGACAGAAGGTCGAGGGTTCAGGCCTCAGGCCTCAGGAACAGAGGGGCGGAGATGCGCAAAGTTCATATCCGCGCGCTCGCGCTACACCGAGCAAGCAAGTAGTTAACGGCGGGGTTGCGCGGTCCGCGGGCAGGAAATACAAATCACGGACCGCCGTGCTACGAACGCGCGGAGGTAAGCAACGTCTCCGCGGCGGCCTCGATGTTCGGGCTGCGCGCGGCGCAAATCCAGACCGACAAAGAACAGACAGCAAATGAAAAGTCAGAACCGAGGGCGCAGAAGGGGAGGGGAGGAAACGCGCGCACCTCCGCTGCAGCACGCCGACGACGGCCTCCCGCCCGACGTCCGGGAACATCGCCGTGAGCGTGTCGATCTCCGCGTCGCCCGGCACCCGCACCGTCCCCTCCCCGCCGCCGCCGCCGCCNCTCGGCCGCGCCGCGCCCGCGAGCTCCGAGACCCACTGCCGCACGACGCCCCCCGCCGCCGCGCGACCGTCGTGGGGGACGTCCGGTGGGGTCTGCGTCTGCTGCGCCGCCGCCGCGGGGCGGCGTGCGGTCGTGACAGGCTCGTCACGGGCCAATATGTCGCTGATGCGCGAAGGGCGTGTGCGGTTCTCGGGGAACACCCTATTCAGTCGTCGCGCGGTCCTGTCTTCGCCCAGGACCGACGTTCTCCAAACCTGTCCGATCCGCACCAGCCTGTGTGTGCGTGTGTCGTGATCAGTCGCGTGATTCCTTTCTTGTTTTCAAGGAAGAAGAAAAAGAAGGAGAGTGAACGAATGTCGAGGGGAGGCGTGTGCGCACCTTTGCGGAATCCGCCAGCCCTTCAGCTGCAGTATGTCGGACCGGTAGATGAGGCCGGTGCTCAGGCCGCACGCAGCGGGCAGCAGCGTAGCCGGCATCGACCCGAGAACGAGCTGCGAGCACAAGTCAGCGTTGCTGCGGCTGAGCACAGAGTTCGCACACGCTTTGCAGCGGCGCAGCGGCAATTAAGATGGAAAGGGAAAGGTTATACCTGGGCTGATGTAGCGTAGACCCATATTTTGTCGCTGAAGGTGACCCCAAACACCTTGAACTCGTACGCCTGCGGAACCAGACGGAAATACTGGTACACGATGCTGAAGATGATGGCAGTGGGGCCCGACGGCAGGCGGTTGAACGCTGCACCAAAAAAGGGCACCGGGGAAAGCAGCAGCATCGCGACAAACGTCGAGATGGTGTTCAGCAAAGTGACAATCGCCAGGAACGACTGTGTGCAGTGGTCCGTCAGACCATGAAACATGTAAAACGAAGGACTCGGCCGGTGCTTACGGCATACTTGACACTCCCGAAGGCCCGCTCTATGTGTACGGCGGTGTTGTACAGCAAGAGCTCGGTCAGGAGAAGGTCTGTCGAGCTGGAGCATGCTACGTGATGCACGAGGAGCCGCCAGTACTACGGGGGTGCGCACGTCAGTGCAGATCGTGCGCTGTTGCGCTACAACGCACTTGATGGTACTTTGATATGTGTGGGACCAGCTGCAGATGCAGCAGGTGCTTTGCGTCGAAGATCCCCGCGGTGACGGAGGTCAGCGCGAGCAGGATCATGAAGGCTGTAGGAGACGTCAATCTCACAAGGCTGCGGGACTTGAGAGTGGAACTGAACCTTTTGTGACGGAGGCATGCTCAAACGACATGGTGTCGTCGGGAAATGCGCCGCTGCTGGAGAGGGCGGCCGCCGGACGTGGTGGAGGAGCGCGTCTGAGAACCGTTCCACGTATGCCACGCGGTTAGCCGCCACAATCCCGCCACTTGCCTTATGAAGCGCCGTCGTCGGTGGGTGCCGGCGTCTTCCCATACCAACAGCCTGAGTGTCCATCAACAAACCTAAGTGATCCAAGCAGTTCTCTTCGTCTTTGTCTCGTATCATGCCACAGTGTTCGCTCAGAAGGTGCAAAGAACGTATCAAGGACACTTCTTGATACCCATGGATGTCGGGCCCTCGCATCAAAGGCTAACGAATGACGATGTCCCGCCTGCGAGACGAGCACTGCTCAAGGACGCCGTGCAGATGTCACGATGAGCGCCAGACGGGTGTCAGCTGGCTATTCGTGATGTCGCTGTGGGAAGACGGGTCGTGAACCACAGTCTGCACCGACCCCCTTTGGAAGATGACCTCTCGGCGGCGGAACCCACGGCGGCATGCACTTTGGCAGGGGGGCTATGCACGGACCGCCGAGGCAGCCTTCTCCCGCTCATTAAGCCGCAGCTGTATCAGGGCGCGGGGGTGCCATTGGACGGGAGACGCGACGCGCGAAAGGCTGTCCGCGGGGGCTTCTCCCAGGCAGCTCGCTGATGACCGGTGGGAATGGGGGTGCGCATGGCGGGTATCTGAAACAAGGCTCGCCGCCGCAGAGTTCATTATCCACGCAAGAGCTCGTTCGTTTGCGGAGCGATCCGAGACAGGCTGAGTTCGACCCAGCGATGCTGGATAGCGAGACGAGGCGGCGGAGACATGGAACGACACAGGCAGTGCCCGCTGGGAAGGGCCCCGAGCGGGCAAGCCTCGGAACTGCGAGCCGTCCCCTGGGGGCGGACGCGACGCCTCGACGCTGCCGCCGCCGCTGCCTGCGCTGCCTCCCACACGGCGTGCCTGGACGCGTCCTCCCATCAGGTCCCCAGCACGCACTCCCTCCCGGTGATGAGATGCATCGCTTCGAGTGATCTCGCTGACAGATCCCAGGCTTGGGATTCGAAAAACGCCACGACGTCTCTAAGGCACCCCCGCCGCTCCGCCGGGAGGCGGCAACGCCCGTGGCCATGCGCCTCGCTCTTGCGTGTTTCACGAAACGCAGACGCAGATCTGCAATAATGACCTCGGAGCGACCTTCCGCGCAGTGTCTGGACACAAGCCTTTGAACAATGCCGCGGCCGTAAAAGGCGCGAGAACGTTGGAGATGATCAAAATCACAAGATGGGAGACATTATGGAGGAAATTACGGCACGCGCAGTGTGGTGTCTCGACCGAAAGATCTGGTCAGGTACGGCCGTCGTTCAAGATGACCGCGGGCCCGAGAGAACTGCAGTCAAATTCATGCGGCTTTCGGTGTCGAGTACAGGTACACTATGAGAGAGCGAGTGGACGATGAGAGGCAATGTATACAGATTACGTGAGAGTAGGGCAAGGGGTGACGGCGTTGCGGAGGCAAAGAGTACAACAAAATCCAGGGCGAGGACGAGGAGTCGAGAGCGTGCCAAATGATCACACTCTGGCGAACGGCGATGCGACGAAGGCTGCGGCCCAGAGACGAGCACGTAGAGCCTCTACCCCGTCTCCCCGCGCACCGCTCCCGCGTAGGCCCCCGCAAGGCCCTGCTCCTCGTCGGCGAGTGGCCGCCGATGGGCTGCAGCCGCCGCCGCGCCCGCCGCGTCGTCTGGCCGCGACCAGAGGAAGGACCGGCCGATCCAAGCAAGGCCTCGCATCCCCTGGGCGACGAGCCTGCCGCTGATCCACTGGGCGAGCGACATCCCAGGCACGAGCCCGAGCAGGTCCTAGCGCGCGCGGTCAGATCCCGACCAGGCGGTGACGACGAGAGGTGAAAACAGCGGCACGGTACCTTCACATCCCAGATGTCGCGGTGGTGCGTGATCTTCCCAGCGTCGTTAAAGGACAGCCGCGATGTTATGGGGAGGCGCAGATGCAGCGGTGACAGCGTTGAGAGATCCAGACCCAGGGTGGAGTGATGTGCCGTCTGCTGCAGGGAGCTGGACGAAAGCGACAGCGCGCGGCTCGAGGACGCTGCGGGCTGTGTGTCTGGTGGCATCGTGTGGCGGCTTGCGGCAGAATGGAAGCTCGGAAGGAGGAGAACGTGCAGTGTGTGCTCAACTATGATCTTGCGGTGACCATCTAACGCAGACGTTAGTGGAGCTCACGTACTGCCGCAGGTCCACGGCTGGACAGCCTGCCGACCCGTCTGGGACTGTCGTATGCACAAGAACACAGCGAGGCCACGAACGTAGGCGGGAGGGGACACTCACCGATGCTTTCGCTCTCGCAGATGTCGCCGATTTCGTTCCACACTCTCACTGCCCTGAGCCAGGGATCGACCCAGAGTTTGTCCCGCTTCATCCCAAAGACGGCGTGAAGCGCGGCCAGCGGCCTCGGCACGTCAATCTGTGAGAGATGGGCCGCGAGCGAGTGGATGTCGGACAGCATGCTCCGAGAAGTGGCAGTGACGAATGGATTCTCGTACGTCGCACTGGGCTCATAGAACCTGGATATCGTATCCCAGGAGGACGCAGATGCGCTGTACATGAAGTCGCAGACTTCGATGGCATTAGCATGGCAAGAAAGAGATAGTACAGATTGTCGAGGCTGCAGAGACGACCCGGCAGATGCTGTAGCGGATGGACGGGTCGGAAAAGCAACAGAGTTGGCGTCCATGGCTATTTGACGGCTCTCGGCGAAGGGGGACAACCGGCAGAGGGGCGGGTGCGGTGGTGCAGGTCGACGAAGCTCGGGTTTGCGCGCCTAATAGGACCGACGTCACGGCGGCATTTCCTCTTTTGGAGCACGACGTTCCTCTGCGATGGCCCCTCTGCGCATAGGAGCATGGTGAGAAATTGTGCTACAAGACACTCTTTGTATGTTTACAGGAGTAATTAACTTTGACCAACCCTCTACTTTTCCCATGATAGTGATAGTGCTGGTATTCGAATTTTCTGTATTCAGTTGCATGCATTCAGTTGTTCCAATTTCGTTGTCTAGCCTCGAACGTGGAGAAGATTCTGTACCGTCGTATCCCCCTCTCCGCTCTTGCCTCGCAAGACAGGCAGACGTGTATGTCGCTCCCGCCGCACTGCATCGTCCGCGGCGCGGGGAAATAAAGCCCTGATCGACGACATCTCCAGCCCTCGGCTCCGCATCACCCTGCGCCACCAAGGCGTTGCTACCCGTTTGATCTGCACGGACGGAACGCAGCACGGGTCGGGATCGCGACGCCTCCCATCATCAGATTCGCAGCGCCACCCCGCCGCCGCCTTCCTCTCTGAGAGATTGCGCGAGCTGCCTCGCGGGGCGCGTGCCCGAGTCGGGCGACGCAGAGGGCACGGCGAGCTCGGTGTTTCACGCTTGCTCTCGCTGAGGAGCATAATGCCGTTGCGCGGCGGGTGTGCCACGATCTGCGTTCCACTGCCCGCCGAGACACGATCACGATCAGTGATGCACAACATAGTAGGTGTGCCCGTCGGAGGTGCCAGCGTTATGGCCGACGCCGGCGCTGGACAAAGGAGCTCGGGCGCGTCCTGCTCGTGCGTCCGCGCGCGGCGCGTCCCACGGCGCGTGCGACGCAGACCGCTCTAGCGTCGTCACGCCCTGCCTACGCCCGCGCGTCATGTGACCGTTGATGGGGGGCCTAGGGGCTTCGCTTTCTGGCGGAGCGCCACCAGGATGACGTCCGTGGGGAGGCCCGTTCCCGCGCGCGCCGGGGGCCGTGAAGCCGCGAAGCACGAAGAAGGGCCCAGGGGGCAGCGCGAAGGCCACGGAGCCCGTGCTGGCCGCGCGACGCAGCCGTCCGACGCGCCGTTCTCCTCGACGGACGGCGACCGCCACCCGACGCCTCTGCACACCCCGCCTCAAGCACGCCTCTTGTCTGCGTTCCTGCATGTCGCCCGCCCGCCGCGCGGAAATGAACTGTGCATGTGGCATGGAAGGGACACGCCCGGCGGCGTGCCCACCGAGCCGGGCGATAAGATACCGCGCGGGTCCGGCAGCGCCGCGGGCTAACCGTGTTCTGCACGCGCGCGTGACCCGCCGCGGACGTCATCGCAGCCGCCGCCGCCCGCGGGGGAGGGGCAGGCTCGCGCGCCGTGCGATTTGCAAAACGGCAGGCAGGCAGGCCGCGTAGGTACGTACGTACGGGGCCCAGCGACCGACGGGCGGCGCGGGCAGGCGGCGGTCGAGGCCCCGCGCGGGTCCCCGATCGACTCGCGGCCATACGTACAGAGGGTGTCTGCCTCGATCGAGCACGAGGAGCACGCCCTGCCCTCGTCGTCCTGCGCGCGACGGTCGCAGCGGCCGTGCTCGAGCACCCGCCACGATGACGATGCGCCATCGTCAGACCCGCAGATCAACACTGATGGCGTGCATTCCTGATGTCCCCCGCTGCCAATGGCAGAGCAGATCGCAGGTGCCACAAAGCCTCTGGCGCATCAACGCGCGAGTGCTCTGCCTGCGGTGCGTGCGCGTGTGTCTTGCGACCGCGCTCGGTGTCCTCTTGCCCATCAGCGGGTGTGGCTCAATCCCGCCTGATTACCCTCGTCTCACGCTTATCCCGTTCCGGCTCTTTATCTCTCGCTCACTCGAGATGCCTCCGTCCAAGTTTCACCCCCATGATTTGTCGTTTTCGTGCTAAATAAACATCACGGCGCATTCGCACTGCACCACGCCTTCACAGTTTCTCCCGCTAGCCCCAAACCATGGAGCCAGGGGGGAAAAAAAGGGCGGTGGCGGGGCACGCTAGACCGTGCTCCTGTTTTCTTTTCGCGGACGGACCGGGTGCGCGAGGACCGTTCGACCCAAAGCCCGCGCGGTGTCGTCACCGCGCCCACGAGGGTCGCCGCCCGGCCCGCTGGGTCGATGCGCCGTGCACCCGCCGCGCACGTCGACGAACGGCCCCCGGGAGGCTGGCCGCCGCCAGGGCGGGCGGGGCGGCTGCTCCGAGCGTCGACGCTGCAGAAGAGCGCGAAAAAGAAAAAAAAAAGCATCCGCGCGACCCAAGACACGCTTGGCGCGCTCGCTCGCACGCACGGAACTTCCGCGAGCGGGGCCCAAGGCGCGTGCCACCGTCGGGCGGCGACTCGGAAAACAGGCGTCCGCGGGCGGAGGGGGGCCGCGCCGCCGCCGCCGCCGCGTACGACGCCCCGCGCGAGCCGTGCCGGCCTACGTGCAGCTGTCCCATTTCTGCCGCCGCGCGCGCGTGCGTGCGTGTCCTTCGATGCCTCGAGCGCCGCCGTCGCCGCCGCCGCCGCTCTTCTCGTCTCTCCGTGCAGGGCTGCCCGCTCCGCCCGTGCAAGGGGGCACCCCTCCTTCTTCTCGGCGCACGGCTGCGCAAAGGTTGGACGTGGGAGGGACGACGTCAACTACCCCCGCTTGACGACCGGCTGCAGCCCCTCACCTTATCTCGACCCTTGTCCCCGCTTCTTCCAGAACGAACAGCCCCAGCGCGTTCGCACGTGTACAGTGGCGTCGAAAAATCCGCTTTTTCCATTTCTCTTCGGGATGTTAAACTACGATTACAAAGTGGTATGCAAGGGAATCGAGACTGTGCGACGAGGGGGAGACTGTAAACGAGCCCAATAGATAACGCGAGTCCGACTATGGTATGGCCGGATTGAACACAAGCCCAAGCAGAATAAACAATGCGACAAGAAAGAAGAAAAAGAAGCAACGAGCCCTGTCGGCCCAATAAGTTTAATCGGAAGAGGGGGGAGAGCAAATGTGCGGCGGGAGGGATGGCGATGCGGCGGGGTAAATACTTGCATTGGGGATACATTGAACGGTGGGCGTGGAAAGTACAGTTGGATGGGATATATTTTTGCGTGGCGTTCCTCGCGACCGCGCACGTCGCAGACTTGGTATCGAGGTGGGCGTTTTACGAATAAATACACCGCGGCGGTGTCGACGAGTCGTCCGCGGGCTGCGGCGTACGGCGTGTACAAACCGCCCCGCGTCAGACACGACCGGGTGGCAGGCGCGTTAGCGATGTCGAAAGGAGCGGACGCCCCATGGCGACGCGGGTCCCCAAGGAGCAGGTGGTAAGCATCGGCGAAGGCGGGTGGGGCGAAAGGGCGAGTCCAGAAAAGTCTATGGAGGAAACAAACATGCGGGGTATGCGGGACGCGAAAAAGAAAACTCATGCCGCCACCAGCGACTTCCTCAGGCTGTTGCTCCGCGACTTGGTCTTCGACGGCTCGAGGTCGGAGAGCGGAATGCTCTGCCAGCCAGTCACCTCGGGCATCAGCGGGGTCACCTGCTGCGGCATACCGTCTCGGCGCGCGTAGAAATCGGACTGCGCCTCGACCTCGTTGGCGTAGTAGCCGTCTGCGGCCTTGCGAGGCGTAGGCGGGGAGACCCCCGAGGCGCTTGCGGGACGCTGCTCGGGCGAGTTCGTCAGCGAGGCGATGTCCGAAAGAGGCGCGTTCGGCAGGCGAATGCCACCGTCACGCGGGGGCGACTGCGACGCGGAGTCACGGGGCATGGGGAATGTTGAGACTGCTGGGGAGTTGAAAGATGACGAGGGGACGGAGCCCGACGACGCGAGTGAGACTGCAAGTTATATCAGCATCGAAAAAAAAAATAGCGTGCGGCGGAAACTCACCTGAGTCGTCCCAGTCGCTCGAACCACCATTGAGAGACGGCGTAGAGCCGTTGGAAGAGGATACCGATGAGCGCCGCTGCATGGGCTCTGCGCTCTCGCGAGGCTCCTTCTTCACCACAGGCGACAGTTTGCCCACCTTCGGGCTCCCACCAGCTGCCGCAGCCGCCTTTGGCTGCTTCCTCGTCTTGCTCCCTGCCCGCAACTCATCAAAGCGCAGAGGGCGCGGCCGCAGGTGCGTGCGCTCGTAGAGGCCGCACTTGTTGCAAACGATCTTGCCCGGGTTAAGCGTCGACCGCCTCCAGCTCGGCGGCTCCGTGGTGTGGCAGTTGAAGCAGCGCCGCCGCAGGTACTGAGTCTCTTTCGACGCGGCGTCGTCGGTGTGCTGAACGAGGAGGCCGGCGTGAGGCGTGAGACACGGGAGGCCGTGCATGCCCGCCGAGGGCGGTCTGCAGTAGCCGGTCTGCGAGGGCACGATGACGGGCGAGTCCTCGGTTTTGACGAGGTCGTACATCGGCTGGTGGTGCGGCGAGGCGGTCATGGAGACGTTGTGGGCGAACGGCTCGTCCATATGGTGCCCCATGGCATCCATGGGGAGCGGGTCGCCGTACATCGTCCCCGGACGCGAGCCGTAGGGGTTGTGCGACTCGTGCATGAAGGGCGGCGGCGGGTAGGACATGGTGTCGCGGCCGTCGTGGCGAACATAGGGGAAAGTCGCGCGGCGACTCATCGGGATGTCGTGGAGGTGGCGCATGGGCGGGAGCTGCTCGGCGTGTGCGGACTGAGGAAGGGGCCAGGTGCCCTGGTGGCGCGAGTGCGAGTGGTGCGGGTGGTAAACGTGCTCGTGCGGGTGGTGGTACATGTCGGCAGGCATGGTCTCGGGCATGTCCTGGTCGTAGAGCTCGTCGAGGAGGGAGCCGCGCGAGCCCGGTGGCGGCGGGTAGGACGCGTTGTTGTAGTGTTGGCTGTGCATGTAGGCGGCGGCCTTGATGGCGTGGGGCTCTGGGGGGATGCCGTGCTCGTCGTTGTGCTCGAAGAGGGCGGGTGCGACGGCGACGTCGACGGCGGGCTTGAAGCCTGGCGAGGGGTAGTGGAGGTCGTCTGAGGAGACGGAGGTTCTGGGCGAGGGCGTGCGAGGGGTGGAGGCGTCAGAGTAGGAAGCGTACTGGTCGAAGTGGAAGTCCATAGCCGTGGACGGACTTGATGTAATAGAGCGTGGCTTCGTGTACGACGGGGCAGACAAGGCGAAACAGGCAGCGCACGAGAGCAGCCACATTTTGTACCATCATACAAACGCGCCCCCGAAATGGCAGCGAGTCCTGCTTCGCACGCTCCAGGCCCCCGAACGCGCGGTGCCAGAGGGGCAGAACCTTAATCTCAGTCCTCAGGCTGTGCCGGCCGCCGAATCGGGCTAGCGTGTTTTCGGCCTCTAGCGCCTCTCCCGCCTACCACTTCCCTGGGTCTGGCCAAGCACGACCACACACCGAGCCCCCATGCGCTTCCTGCAAAAAAAAGAAGAACAAGGCACGGGTCACAGTCACAGCTCGCCACAGCTTGTCGACAGCGGACGAGGGCTGCTCGTCGACGCGGGCTGCCCCGCCGCCCGCGCAGCCCAGCGCCGGACGCCGCCCGCCGTGCGCCGCCGCACGCTCTCGCCTTCCGGCGGGGCCTTTGCAATAGCCAACGTGAATACCCCGGCTTTACGTATCCTCTTTCCAGCTCGCTTTCTTTTCTTCTCGACTGCCCGTTCGGGACGATACGCGAGCGGCGGAACACATGAGCTGGGGTGCCGCGGGATGCCGAACCGAGATCGCGCCTCGTGTCGTTTTTCCCTGCGCCCGCGGAGGTTGCCGCCCGCCTCGCTCGTCTTCGCCCCCGACGCCAGCACCGACCCCGCTGGCCGCAACGGCGGTGGGCGCAGGCTCGGGTGCGGCTCGGACGCGGCTCTCCCGGACGGGTCCTGGGCTGTTAGCTTTTGTGTCCACGTTAGCAGGGTCTGTGCCTGCGCGCTGTCTCTCTGAGCACGGACGAGGAAATCGACTGCTGGACCCGTCGTAGCAACGAACGTCCTGTCCCCTCGTCAAGGAAGCGTTTACGTTGGCAACACCCTCATCTTGCTTCTTGCCCCGAGGCCGTGAGTGTCCGCGGCCAATGGCGGGCCCTCGAGGGTGGTGGCAGCGCGCGGGACGCCACCCAGCCAGGCTAGCCAGCAGTGCCCCACCCACGCTCACAGCCCACCCAAGTCCCAACGCAGATGCTCCTCGTATTTGCTCCCGCGAAGCGCGCCCTCCTCGCCGAGTGTTTCACCCGCTTCATTAAGCCTCCGCCCGTCCGTAGCTCCTCCGTACGGATCGCGCGCGCGCGCCCACACACACCCAGGACGCCGTCATCGTCGTCGTGGCACGACGCGTCCTGCCGAGCCCCCCTATACGCACGCACGCCAGCATTCTACCTGTACGCACACACCGGCCCGCTCTCGGGGGCGTCTCGACGCCCGGTGGAGCACTGGCGCAGCACCACGCAGCCCATGCTCCATAAAGGCCCGCCGCCGACGGGCGTCGGGGCGGCGAGCGCGTTCCGTCTTGCATTGTGCCACAGTCCGTACATGTACAATAATTAGCTGCTTTATGCAGATCCACCGTGGTGCCCGAGGACGCGCCAGACGCCGCCCACCGCCCCGATGGAACCGCCGGAGAGAACACGGCCGGGGGGTGACTCAAAGTTCGCGCCCGTCGGCGCGCGTCCGATGGAGCCTGTCCGCTGTGGAAGTGCAAAGCAGGGCTAGCAGTAGGATCCACGCTGGGTGGGACAGCGGGCACTACAGAGCTATCCAGGCAGGGGAAGGGGGTGCTTCCCCGCTCTCCGCGCACATCGCTCCAAGTGCACAGGAACGACCGTCGCCGTCCTAGGACAGACACAGGCCCATATATCAAATCGTCTCTGGATTTCCTCGCCGGACTTCGTGCGCGAGGCGAAAGCCCTCTGCCGCGGCGGTCGAGCCCGCTTGGCGACTTGCGCTGCTGCAGCAGCCGTCCAGAGCGACACACTTTTGCCTCCGCTCGTATACGTACTGCGACTTCGAGGCCTCGATCGCGTTGGCGCCTCCGGAAGCTTCCGTGGCATGCGTGAGTGCGTGTGTGCCTCGAGCTCGTCCGGCCTCCTCGCAATTGTCCTCTCCCCGCACAAAACTGCTAAAACAACACGCAAATAAGCTTCGCTGGGCGGCATCGGTTTTCATCTCAATTCTTCCCCGTCATGGAGGGCTGCTGCCGTCATGACATGCAACCCTCTTTCCCAAAATACAACTAGCTGCGACGCAGACGTCGTCGACGATGCCCAAAAGCGTCTCCGGGCCTACCGCGCCCGCACGTTCGCTCGCTCGCGCCACACACAAATTAGCCTAGCGTGTTGTGCATGTATTTTTCTTGTCATCAGACCCGTGCACCGAGGCCCGCCGGCGAGACAAATTGGCATGAGGGGAGCCGGCGGGCGCGCGCAGGGCGGGGGGGAGCCAGCGTGCCGGCCCTCGTTCCACCCGGGGCTGGCGCGGCGCCCGCGCGTGGGAGACGCACGCCTACACGGGACACGGGGGCCGCCCTGCCGCGGTCGAGCTGGGCAGCCGCACCCACGAATAAACGGGCACGGCGGCGGGCGTATAGGCGGCGGCGGCGAGAGGGCCCAGCGTTCTGGAACAACAGCAGCGGGTCATGGGAACGACAGGCGGCAGCCCGCCCGCGTCCGCTGACCCGCCCTTCTTTTCGCTAGACGCATGCGCGCGCGCGGGGTGAGATTGCCTCTCCTCGGGAGGGGGGCACAAAGTGAGCCCTCGGCACGCGCGCGTCTGGGGCACGGAGACGAAAAACGCTGGCTTTATTCCGTCTCGTGGGTGCGTCGTTTCAGAACGGGCAGTGCGTGTCGCTCGCGGGCTGGCGATGAGCCTTGGGTGCGGCAGCTCTGCGAAACGCGTAGGACGGTTCTCCCCGCCTGGCAGCGGCGACTGCCCGCGGCTGCAGATCGTCGACGGACGAGGAGACGAACGCAGGGAGTGCAAAGTTTTGTCGAAGCCCCCAGTGGGCGAGATGGACGGTTGCGACGCTGTCAGGACCGGACGAGAGACGTGCACGCTCTGCGAGATGGCCGGGCGTTGGGCCTGCGCCTGACAGGTGTCCGAGTGCGGTCAGAGGTCGCTCAGCGGGCTCGCCGGGCAGCGTCGTCCCCCAGTTCCGAGTTGCGCCGCTGCTGGCATCCGGGTGTCCATGGGATCGCTGTTTGCGCTACGAGGTGGGTGTGCGTGTACGAAAGGGGGGCGAGGACGTGGCGTGCATGCCCGGCAGACGTCCGTGGCGCCGCCGCCGAGCCCCAGAGTGTGATGCCCGACGCCGACACAGCGCGTCGATCGCCGTGCTGCGAGCGGGGTTTAATTAATGTCGCTGGATGTCCGGGCGGCGGCGCAGGGACGCAGATGGCGCGCGCCATGGGGGGTGCGCGATTGATTCGGGCCCTGCGGCGTGTGCACTGAGCAACGGGCGGTCGCGCGATAGCGTTGCGCACAACTCGTCAGTCGACACATGGGCGACCCTTTGCGCGACGGCCTCGACGGCGACACGGCCGTGATGGAATCTGGGGCTGATCCGCCGGAGGATCAATGAGTATCTGAAAAGGCGTAAATGGAGGCCTGGCCGACGGCCTCGCCCGTGGCGGCCGATTGCATAGATGGCGGTTTAGGGATGTGTTGGTGCGGCCACAGCCTCCTGCTGGACGTCAGCGTGAGCAAGTGGTGCAACTGAGAGGACGCACCGTGTGACCGTGACTCGCTGTATCACTTCTCGTACAGATGCTGTGCCATTGCACTCGGCAGAACGTCGACGTCTAGTATAGATAGCACAGAAGACCCATACGGCCTACGCACGACGGCGGCGGAAGACAGTCACGCTGCAGCGTGAAAGAATTGAGGTGCTGTCTCACCAAGGGTCCATGGTCGTACTCGCATGCAGCAGAGACCGGGTATAGTATCAAGTGTGAGATGATGGCGGTCTAGCTTTGTGAGCATACCAGAGAAGCGTCGCCTTGGGGGCACAACACCAGGGAATCGCAGCGCTGGGAAGAGAGAGAAACAAGGTTTGACGCCACCGCAGCCGCGGCGTGCCACAAGGGAACTGTCCAGGGGCTCGATCAACGAGATGCTGCTATCCTCGGCTCTGGGAGTTGTGGGCTTCAGTATCGTGCTGTGCGACGGTCAAGGGATGAGAAGCAAGTTGGTATGGGAGCGTTGATGATGGAGGAGAACAGGAGCAAAGGCTGGGAATCAAGGAATATTGGGCTGGGAGGGTGCAGCTGCGTTCAGTATCAACGTGGCCTCGGGAAGGCGTCCGAGGGGCGTCCCAAAGCGGTACCGGCGGCATCGTCATAGCAGGATCTCGATCTGCCCGCCCCAGGGCCGCGCGCGCCGCCGCCGTGCTCACGCTGCCCTCGCTCTCGGAAATCGGGAAATCGTCTGCCGCCACCGGCGGCGGGCAGGGCAAATTGCGCTGCCAGCGAACGCAGCTGCAGCCACCTGCTGCGTGTATGTACGTGCTGCGCCTCCGCACCCATTCATCATCCAAGCCGACGGCCTTGCCAGTCGCCACGCGCCAACAGGTCCCGGTCGACTTCCTGCGCTAGGCAAGGACGCTAGTTCTTCTCCGCGGGCCAACGCAGTTCGCTGTGTGGGGGATGCAACTGGGACCAAGTCGGCATCTCATCACGGACTGCTGGCTTCCCGCACAGCAGCTGCAGACGAGGAGTCGGGTGGTACAGCGAGCCATCGAAGCCCCCAGCGTTGGGACGCATGATGAATGCTGTGCGGGCCCCTCGGCGCCGCCATGGACTGGGATCGTCGGTGGCCGCAAGCAAGCGGGGCAGCGTGCGGGCACGAGACCCGCCCAGCGGGGCGAAGACGAGTGCAGGACAGTCGCGCCGCGCAGGCCGTGGGTGGTTGAGTGTACCTAGCCGAGCTTCTCGGTGAAATCACACCCCTGGGCTTCGCGCCCTGGCCTCGAGAGCGGCGCACGCCCGGGGCCCACCTGCTCGAACAGTCCAAGGTTCGAGCGGCGCCCGCGGCGAATAAACATGAAACACGAAACCCCCTCGCTTCTTCGCAGATAGCCACGAAGCCCCCAGAACGGCTGGCAGCACCAACGGTCCCCTCCGAGCGAGCCTTTTCCAATTGATAGAGTGACGTTGTGGCGCTCTCGCGAGCCAGGTCCAATCGCCGTCTGTCGCTTTCGTGGCCTCCCCTACTGCGTCCGCGGCGCTTGCCCGTTGACACTCTGAGAGACATGGACACAACATAGGAGACACACAGGACCAACCGTATATGTTTTCATTCATGTACACAGCAGTGCATTGGCGCGGTACAGATACAAAGAACTCATCATCACCCACTGCGTCCGTTCTCACTCGTGTCATCCCCTGCATCCCATGTCACCAGGCGCGAATCGGCACAAAACAGGGAATCTTGGACAACTCTCGCGACGACCCTCGCAGAAGCCGTCGGAGGTACCCACCCGTGACACACGCAAGGGGCCAGCCCCGAGTGGGAGAACCTCCCGCCCTCGTGCGTAAGAGCCTGACGCGACATGGAGCGTGGGGAATGCAATACGACACACCGGCACCAGTGCACGAACCCTGAACCTGTCCGAGCGGTGGCTACGCAATGCCATTGTGGCTTTCGAATCACATGTCGAACCTTGTCCATTGCGAGCAGTACGGGGCGTACACCACTCTTGCACAACCCAATCGCTAAAATTTCTTCCGCGGTCACCTGGCGGATGCTTAACCTAACGCGCAATCGACTCACCGAGGCTGCCCACGTCGACCGACGGCTCGCGGACAAATGATCTTCCCTCCTTGGTTAGCAGCGGTTTTTTCTCGTCGCTTTTGGGGTTCCAACGTACGAGCACAAATGCATGGGCTACCCACGCAGCTTGCGCCGTACCTGGGAAGCAGCTGGGCGGGATTAGGAAGGGTGTTCCGAGAGACGCCTCCACTTGCACTAGTCAGATTCTAGGGCCGTAATGGGAGATTCCCGACGCACCCCATGTGGGAGCACGAGGAGTAGCGCCTGGCAACACTCGCCACGACGCGTCGCCCGACTCCCTCGCTCCATGGGCCAGCTGGCCAAGCCTGGATGCGTGTGCACAGCTACCTCACGCACGCGCCACCGCGTGCGCCCAGGCGTGGCGGCATGCGGCGGTCCTCCTGGGGCACAGCAGAAACGCGGGTAATCCGTTTACTTCGCCTGCGTACGCTGGCCAGCACGCACCGCGGCAGGCAGCAACCGCGGTACATCCTCAGTACACGCGGGGGAAAACAGAGCGGGCGACGGAGGGTCAGGGCCGCCCCACGCCCGCGCGCACGGGCACGTTCCCGCGATCCTTCGAGAGCTGACAGAGGGGGCAGGCTAGATCTCCTCGTCAACGTAAGGGAGGCGCACTGACGGCGCAGAGTAAAAAAATCTTGTGTTTCGCCGAGATACCCCGTGGGATTGAATGGGGTGCCCTAAGCGGGGGTTTATGAGACATTGACGTCAGGTATAAAGAACATTCCGCTCAAGAGGACGCGAGAGGCAAGACATACGTACATTTGAAAAGGCCAATCGTACGTTAATACTATACGTCTCGTGCGTCCCACGACGCGTACCTGAATCGGCTGGGGAAGGTGGGTCTCTTGCTTCTAGGATCCAGGGCGTTTTCTGTTGCCCAGTAGCAGACTAGACAGTCCGTATACAGACCTGTCCGCTCCGCGACCGTGGCAAGAGAAAGCAACGCCTTGTATGGTCAAGAAGCGGCCGCACGCTGCGGCGGTTGTAGTGGGCGCGAGAATACACCAAAAAGCGAGCCGAGACATTGACGACGACATTACGCCCGAGGGTTGTTCCCGCTTTGAGGTAAGTCGACGGAGGTTGGGTTTCTGTGGCGAACATGATGGACGTCAACGCAGAGAACAAGGTTCCCGCTTCGGCGAGCGTCGCCCACAACACGATGTCACTTTTGTCGGTATCTTCTATATTTGGCATCTAACGGAGCCAAAGCGAGCGGCTCGCCCGCAATTATTTGCGCCCAAGCGTGACTTGTCGTGCGTCACAATTTCGTCCACAGCACGCGCCCCTCTCACTCCTCACCTTCATGGCTTGTTCTCCCTGGCATGCACGGCGGCCAGGGCATGAATCTCCTCTAATGCTCTTCTTGACTTTCGTCTGGATTTCATCCTTTCTTGGTGCCCTGGCGCAGCCGGCGACTCTCCAGTATTCGGATTGCTTCTCCGGCAGCACTACAGACCAGAAACTAGACATCACTACTGTCTATGCTCAGCTCATTCGGAGTGTCTCTGGGCCAGCTCATATCAACCTTACCCTACTAGGGTCAACGCCGGAGACCATTGTAGAGGCCTCAAATGGGACCGATGCCGTCGCCAGTGAGTCTCTCACAAGTCGCCACCTCGGCCGGAGTTCACGAGCGTATTTATAGCTACTCTATTTACTACGACGTCCATGCTGACGTTCGATGTGTGGAATAACAACTCGTACTTTTGCTCAACACTGAGGCCGCCGTCGCCATTACCAAATAAGAGCAGCAGCGGGTCGTATTGCCCGCTCTCACCAGGACCCTTTGCCCTCTCAAGCCGCATACAGCTGCCGAAGTCGAGCGGGCTCGCGACGTTCGACACGAGACTCCGCGGGCTAGACCCCTTTCAAAACGAATTGCTTTGCATAGATGTCAACACCACCGTACTTCAGCCAAATTCCCTCGATCCTGTGTACGGAGATGCGCACATCATCTTCTGGTGCACGGTAGCCTTGGCGATCGCGTACTGGGTAGTGGTCGGCCTTGCCCGTCTAGCCTCCGCGTGGGGAAGGGGATCTACTCGAAATGGCCGCGGGTTGTGGGCAAGAGTTGAAAGTGCGGGCTTCATTCTTGCAAGCGCGATGAGCGGAGAACGACTTGCTACTTCGCCCGCTTTGATGCGTTTTTGTACGCCGCTTCCTGAGTCCATTACATTTAGTGGTCGTTCTCATGCGAATTTCATGTACAGGTACGCCTTCTTTGCGCGACATTATTTTTCACACCCAATGGTGTGCTGCGCTTGCAATGGTGGCGGTCCAATGGCCCGCGTTCGTCTGTTCGTGATCCACATCTTTGTTGTACCATCATCTGTCCTTACTCATTTACAGATCCCCTACTTTCCCAAACGGCCTGGTCAACGCTCAGTTACAGTGCGTAGAATCAATGTTGGATGTGAATATACTAAATAGGCATCAGATACGACCTTTGCTCAAGGGTCGAACGCCGTTCGGTGGAATCCACTTTCCGTACCGGCGTATCAACCTCCCACCAACTTCGCGGACCAATTAAACGACCCTAGCTCTGACATTTATATCGATGCAACGGCGGCAAACTTTCTCTTCCAGCTCCCAGAGAACGCTTCCTTCGGAATCGAATCGTTTGCATACTCCGTTGGTGTCCCTCCCCAGGATCTGTTCAACATCTGCCTTGCCATCTTCCTTGCGTTACTCGCGGCAACCATCGTTCTGAGCTTGGTCGTATGGAGCATCGACTACATCGCCTCTCTCATCTCTGGCGGCTTCAAGCAATCCCCAACGCCGGTTCTTACTGGCAGCCGTAGCCCTCGATACTCCTCGGCAAGTAAGGACATGCTCGATGGGATAGCGCAATTTCAAAGCTCCGAGGAAAACAGGTCGTCCAATGGGCATGGCCTGTTCCGAGCGACCTCCCGCTTCCCTTTCGGTAGACCGTGGTGGAAAATTCGATCAAGCTTCGTCTCGTTCCATGGAAGCATCCTCCAAGGAAACCTCATTCGCATTCTCATACTGTTCCATCTCCCCGTTACAATCTTCTCCTGCTACCAGATGACGCTCGGTCGTCCCAGAGCTTCTCTCGCCTCGATCATACTCGCCGCAGTGGCGTTCGGCGTCCTCTCGGTACTTCTTCCGGTTGTGTTGATCCTGCGTCTCACCCTCACCAACACCACCAAACTATACGATGAAACGTGGACCTTACTCTCGCTCGGCCCGCTTTACAATCACTACCGCCATGGATCGCAGCTGTTCGCGTGCCTCTTGTTCGCCACAAATCTCGCTTTTGGCGTGACGATCGGGTGTGGCCAGAAAAGCGGAACCGCGCAAGCCATCATCATCCTTGTCGTCGAGGTTATCTCGGCCCTAGGCACCAGCGTGTGGCTGCCATGGGGGCACGGAGCGAGTATGGGGTTGATCAGCTTCCTATTTTGCGTCGCCCGCATAGTCATTGCGGTCCTGCTGGTGATATTGACACCGATCGTGCGTGCCAACCCTCTCCCCCCGTTGACACTTTGATGATTAACTTTATTGTGTTTGCTGTAGGTCTCTGTGGGCTCCGGCGCTGCTCAATGGGTGGCGTACGCTATCTTGTTTATCCTGGGGCTCATCTATCTCGCATTTGTCTTGATGCTGGTAGTTAAGCTTGTTGAGGCCGTCATCCGCATTTTTGGCGGTGTCGGATTCCACGAGTCCAGGCGCGTCGTCGACAGTGGTTTGCTCGGGGTTATGAGTTTAGTAGGGTGCTGTGGTTCACGGCGCCCACATCGACAGTCCCGCTACCGCCAGGAGCCACAGTCCACAACACTGCCACTCAAGCGTCCCGCTGCGCCGTTCAGGGACGTAACACCTACTGCGTCTGGTCCTCCATCCGTGCTTCGACCCGAACACGCGTTGCAGCCGTACAAGGAGGACAGCGACGATGAGACGGGTTTCATCATGGGGGCCTGGCAGCCGTTCCCTCGTCCAGGCTACAATCCGGTCGACAACCCACCACCACCTGAAGCGCCGAAGTCGGGCTTCGCGCGGGTCGGAGGAGGCCGAGCGCATTACGACTCTCCATACGCGATTACGTCCAGCACCGCCCGGGAGTCGAGCACGACGACGTTCCCCTCGGTCGAGCGCACCGTGAGCGCGAACCAAGTCGTAGGCGCTCCGGTGACGCGCGATTACTCGCCACCCGCGACGCCGTCGATCTCCAGCGCGATGGTGGCGAAGCAGGCCGACGTGAGCCTTCCTCCGGGCGCTATGCCCCCGGCGTACGTCAGGACGAAGTCTCAAACCGCGATTGTGGAGGACGCTTCGACGCTGATCAACCTTTCCGATATCCGCCGTTCCCAGGGCGAGGTCGGTCAGTTCACGGAGGACGAAGAGGCTACACAGCCCAAGAAGAAGTGGTTCGGCCTCCGCAAGAACCGGCGCGCCAGCGAAGTAGACCCGGTGCCCCAGGGTCCTCCTGCCCCTGCCCCCGACTCGGAGCCTGGCCGCTCGTTTGTGGTAGTTAGAAAGGGGAGACCGGGCGCACCTCCCAAGGACACTAACAATGGACAAGGACAATCGGACTCTGAACCCCGTTCTTTCACTGTTTTACGAGGCAATAACGCAGACTCATGATCCACGATGTTTTTGTACACACTCGCTACTTGCATAACTAATTTAATTCACGGACCGTGATGCTACTTTAGGGTACATTTGTACAACATAGCGTCCACTCGCGTATGGCATTGTGATACTGCTCTCGGTCCTCGATCATCTCATCGTGTATTGTCGTAGCATAGATCGTCAAGCTTGTCTTCCCCATCGTTCCTACCGTCGCCGCCCAGCCAGATGATTCTCCAATCCTCGCTGCCCTTGCGCACCCAGCCGTACATCCCTTCCTGGGCGTGCATCACACTGAGCATGTCTTCGATCGACATGTCCTCTTCTGAGTCCTCGTCCAAGTAGTTTTGCGGTGTCTGCACAAAGCCATCCTCGGGCGACCTGTGCCAGTTGCCACCTGCGACGAGGAAACCCGTCTCGAGACCGCCGACGTCGGGCTGCACGCGCACAGGCTCGTCTTCCCGGCTCTTCCCTTCCCGCTGCGAGAGCCGCGACAAGAGCACCTCCTGGATCTCGAGCCCGTCGTCGCCGAACGCGACGAAGTGCACCGCAGGCGGGGAGCCGTCCGCCGGGCGGAAGACCCGGGCGCACACGCTGGTCGGCGGGAAGGCCCAGTGCAGCACGCGGTACGGCGGCACGAGGGCGAGGTTGGCGGGCAGCGGGTGCGGCAGGACGTGTGAGTGCTTGCCGCGCGTGAGCACGTACATGCTCTGCGGGCTGGACCGGCGGAGGTCGCGCTCGAAGAAGTCGAGCTTGGCGGGCGCGACCCACGGCGCCTTGCTCTCGCGCACGAAGCCCTTGCCGTCCCACGACGCGCGCGACCGCCGCGAGAGCGTCGCCGACGACGCGCTGCCAGACGGTATCAGGTGGTGCAGGCTGCTCGCCCCGTCGTCGTACAGCTCCACTTCGCCGACCGCGGCGTCCGCTATGCGAATGAGCCCAGCCTTCTTCTCGAAGACGACGAAGAGGCTCAGCTGCGCGGGGTAAAATGGGATGTTGTTTCCTATCGACATACCCTTCAGGTGGCGACTAATGTGATTTCGTGGGCGGGGCGCTGCATCTGACGGGCTACGTCCCATGGACTCTTGCACCGCTTGCTGAACAAACGTGATACTTCGTGCAGTAATTGGGGTGTAAAATTCCTATACAGCATATCAACTTTAATTCCGTGAATATATCTACTGCGACAGCTACCTTGACAAAGCGGAAAGCTCGCTCTCCTTTTGGCGCATGATACAGTAGAATGTTAGTCTTCACGACGACAGCAAGGTAGGCGACACCTCGGTTTCGTTCGTTCGGGTCCCGCCACATATCGTAAAATAGAACAGGCGTCCCATGTAATCTTGTACCGGGCGAGGCGAGGGGAACGAAGTCGGCGGCCCACCGCAACGGCAGATCCTCGATAACATCCCAAGACGAATCTACACTGACAGCCGAGTCGTGCGACCCAGCCCTGCCAGGTAGTGGTATTCTGGAGTGTAAACTAGGTGTGGTACCTGCAGAAGGGTAAGGTGCATGCGTTGATAAGGGTCGACCGGAGGAGTGTGATGGGTTCTCTAGTCGAAGGTGTTTGAGACCTCTTGCGAGGCCCTGCTTAGATTTGTGATGCCGGCCTAACGAGTTTCTCCCAACTTCGAGTGAGCCAAGATGTAACGGTAGTGTTCCTGGCTGTAGTGATGTCAACTCGCGATAAAATGCAGTCGCAATGACGGCTTGCTCACAGGTTGTACAACTGCCCATTTTGTCAGGCTGACAAGGCTAGCTAAATTGTACATTCTTATTGCTCTGATACCTTCCTGGTCCCTTGCAGAGTCCGCTGGTTGACCGACAAGCGCAAGGACAACTCCCTGGGGGGTTCCGTCACCTGTGCTCTCGGATTCGAGCAGCGTCATCTGGTAGAATCTATAACACGGTCAGAAAGATTTCATAGGCCGCATTCATCAGACTCACCCTTCTCCTTTTAATATATGATGAGCTTCTGCTTCATTGGGGCCTTTCTCGTCCAAACCCTCGTCCGACCACTCCTTTGGGAACATGTTCAGCACCGACAGACCGTCATCATGACCAATCAGAAGCATGTTGTCGCCTAGCACCGGTAGTAGACATCGTATTGGAGAGGAAGTGTGTGGTAGAAACCGTGAGCCAAATTGGTGCAACTGCAGACGAGTAGGAGACAGGACTTCGCCCACCGACGGCTGAGGACCATCGGGCTCTGGCAGCAAGCCAGGAGGTGTATCGGGTACACCAATATCTGTCTGTATGTGCAATGCAAGCCCTGGACGATTAGAGTTGCTGGGCCCAGCAAAGTCTGCAGGCGGCTGAGAATTTCGATCTTGGCTCTACGGCAGACCCTGTGAGCACTATGGACATGCCATCGGGATAGCGAACAGCCTTGTGGACTCACACCTGCTCCCCATCCCTTCTGACGGCGCTGCTCGAGGGCCTCCGGAGTCAAGTCTGTGTATCGCTCTGCAGCCCTGGGTATGTGTGAACTCGGTGAAATGTCTGATGGTGGGGGATAGTCGCGTTAACGCACCTCTTCTCAATCCAAGCCCTCCAACGTCCGAACCTGAATCGGGACGAGACGATCAGCCACCTGTCGAGCTGTACTAGAGATGCAGCTGCAAGCACCTCGAGTTCGGACCATTCTGCACGGCGAGGTCGTTGTAAGACGGCAGTTCATCGCCCCCGTGCTGGTCGACCTCCGGGATCGAGGGTATGTAGGGGTCACGGCCTTCGGACATTGTTGACTGCCTTTAAGGAATAAACCTGAAGCCGGTACGTAGCAAATGTGATCTCGTGCTAGTCGTCAAGATATAATGCAGCATAAGCCTAAGGCAAGTGGTCATTTGAATCCCAGAACCGTGACAACAACGCGCGGTTACAGGGCAGTGCCTCCTTTCCATCATACCACCACGTTCCTCGAAAATGGTTGTCGCTCACGGAGGGCACTGAAGGCGACAAAGCATCCGGGGTTATCTTGCAGCAGTGCTACGCATATGCTAGACCAGCCCACATTGCCACTGCACCGACTACGGCACCTGCCACACCCCTCCTCATTGGCGAACTTTGGTCACTTCTGACCGACTCCAGCAACTTCTCTACAGCCCTCTGGTCCATCCCAATGACTAGAAATGCCTCTTCACCCTGTGCAGGCGTGTGTGTACCGGCATAGAAGCCCTGTTTCTTCGCGCCTTCCAATGCGCGTGGGACATCGTCTGGCTCCATGATGAAGACCTGTGCGGTTTGCTTGGTGCTCTTCTTGAGGTCCTCTAGATACAGAATCCTCTCCTCTGCACTCATCGTACGAAGCAGCGACTTCTTCTCTCGTTTCCGAGGCGTCGACATCTCGAACTCGTCCTCGGACTTCACTATCGGCGAGGCCGGAGCTGTCTCATCACCAGCCGAACTCGACACGTCCTGTCGCCAACGCTCTACCCTCTGGTCAAGCGAGTCTTTCTTGTCGGCTAGCATACCGGGCATGCGGAGGGTCTCGAATAGATTTATGGTTTCGGTCGCGAGAGATGCGTGTGGTTGATGTGTATGTTGGAGATGTGGCGATTTGTGGGATGTTCGTATACGGTGGCGTTCCCCCTGTCTCGCAGCATCATGGTTGGGCAGAGGGAGCTCACAGTCGTCTTCGACAACAATGTGAGCAGCTTCAGAAAGGCGTAGTGTTGGACTTGGACAGCCGCTGCGCGGATGGCCCTTGCGAGGCTGCTGGCACTGTTTGCAGCGAGGTATCTTACGAGGGGATGGGGGGGAAGCGTTCTCGGCTGGCATTGTTGTCGAGAGTGAGTGGCGAGGCTAGTAAGGCTGCTCAAT
>KN840560.1:0-83097 GCA_000832265.1 Phlebiopsis gigantea 11061_1 CR5-6
TCCATTGCAGAGCTAGACGCTCGGTTCTGACAGGTGGATGAGAGCGATGTGGAATCTGAGCATGCCCAGAACTAGGCCAGCTGTAGCACTCAATGTCGGACTAATTATTGAATCAATATATTGTTGCTATTAACTACTACATGGCTGTGCTGCCACTTATTGGGCGTGATTTTGTGAGTTGCTTGTACCGCTCTGTACCCTAGAGACCCTTACGTTAGAACTTAGAGGACATGTTTGGAGTATCTGCGTGTTGGTCTATGTCTATGAGAGACAGATCTGGGCGCTTAGAACTAGCCTGGATCAATACACACCTCGAGTGCTGTGGTCCGGCTTGGTCCAGAAAGGGGGGGATAGGTCCCTCAATACGACCGGTCTGAACTGGTCTCCTGGGTACAGACTACTGGAGCTTTTTCCAGATGGAGACAAAGGCATTACATCTATTTTGAGAATATGTGCTCCAAATTTGTAACAAAGGGATGATGTGTTTTGCCTTTGTTTAGACTTTGCCAAGGCTCTCCTCCTAAATCTAAGGTATTGTCTGATTTGTCCCTGCGAAATACGCCCTGAATAGTATTACTTCAAGTGCAAAATGACCTTTTTGTTACAGAAAATGACACATTTGTCTCCACTTTGCCATAGATTTTCCACACCTGTTCCCAATAGGGATATGATGCCTTTGTCAGGCCAGCAAAGGCATTCTATGATGAGGGTCAAAAGCTAATTATTTATGTAGCTGACTATATGCAGCAAACGTGCAGCAAAGGTAAAAGTTGGTTCTCCTTTCCTTTGCCGCAACACCGGCGCTTGCCCGCCGTGATGTGAACAATTGGTCGTGCCGGTACAGTATGACCGGAATTTACCTTCGTTCAGCGCCCTTTCTCACGGAATTGTGACTCCCGAACTCGGCCACACCCAGTGACATTCGCTCACGTGCCATCCACTCGACGCGCTCTCGACGAGCGCTAGTTGTGGTTGGTTTTAGTCCGCGAGGTAGTAAGTCATTCAACCTGTGCCAGTCAGGGCCATAAACTCGTACTCACTTCTACATGTGTTCAGTCCAAGTATGAATTTTGCGGATCGAGATCATATAACTCGTTCCGTCAAAGACGCGCTATTGTTGGTGGAAACAGAGGAGACATGGGATAGAATGGCTGCTGCCATAAACACGCTACACACCTTGCTCCGAGAAGACGGAGGGTGTCAACCCAGACACTATGCGGACCTGTTACACTCACTATCCTCCTCTCTCAACAAGTGCATCAACTCTGAACGATCGCGTTTGTCTGGAGCTGCCATCGATGTGGTCGGTGCAGCAGCAGAGGAACTCGGGCATCCATTCGAAACGTTGCTACCACTGTTTCTCCCCACGCTCCTCACTCTCTGTGGACGTCCGAACAAGGTGTTTGTTGCCCGAGCTCGGACTTGCATCACCTCCATCATCGAGTCCACACAGTCCCCCCACATTCTCTCCTATTTGGTCCGCTACGCAAAGGACAAGTCAACTTCGCTACGCCTAGCTGTAGCAGAAGCTACTCTAGCTTGTCTGCAGGGTTTCAACCCCCCCGACCTACAAAGAGATGCTCGAGGGCAGGAGGTCGAGGCGCTGATCAAGTCTACAGCCACGGACGCCAATGCGGACATCCGGAAGATTAGCAAAAGGATATTTGAGGCGTACACTATACTGCTACCTGGCCGCGTTGATCGGTCAGCTTTATTGTGCCTCATACCAGTAGCGTGCTAACGGAGACGTCTAGGTTTGTTGCTCCTCTTACACCTACAATCAAGAAGTATCTGGCTGTCACGAACAGATCGACCAGCGACGCGCCATTCAATCCGCCGTCACGCCCCTCTTCCTCTATGTCTACTCGCTCGGCCCTCACATCATCCCAATCCTCATCTTTGGTTCCTGATATTGGGGCTACAAATCGCCTGAATAAACGAAGTGAAACGTCGTCCAATCGAGCAAGACCCCTTCGCGGCCAAGGCACAACGACAAATGCTCCTGACGTAGCTGTGAGAGCACCCAGTAGGCGAGCAGACGATATCGAACGACAGGCTGAGCGACCACCCAGCCGCACACAGACTCGTTCGGGCGTCGAAGCGATGCCACCTCCTGTCATTGTCCCTTCGCGTCCTCGTCGCGATGACGCTATGCGAGAACGAGTGCCCACTCCCCACTCATCCACTCATCCAGCATCGTCCTTCGATCCGCTGCGGCCCCGGGCGGGACCGATGCGTCCATCAGCCCTTAGTCAGCAGGACTCTCTTCTCACCCATGACGAGGGAACTCAGGCAGAAAATAAACGTCCCGCAAGCCGGGCACGAAGGGTTTTACGGCCAGAACCTAGTTCATCCGACCAGCCAAGTCAAACGCCTGATGGGCCAACACTAGTCATCGACGCCGTTAAGTCGGACCCTATGCAAGTAGCAGAGCATCGATCTAAGACCGCCACCTCACACAAAATCGTCCCTGCTCCGAGTTCCCGTGCAGGGAAACCACCACCCACGAAGCCACACATAACGCTTCATGAAGCAGGTGCCGCGAAGCGAGCCAGCAAGCCTATAGCAGTGCAAGGAACACGACCATCCAAAGCCGACCCTCGCTCTAATGCGTATAATGCGTATGAACATCATCCTTCCGGCAGAACCACTGCTCCGAAGCGAACCACCTCCCTAGTGTCGACTCAGCCCAAGGTAGTGTTCAGGCAAAAGTCGACAGCTACGTTGAAACCGAGACCGAGGCCTGAGAGTAAGCCTGCCAGCACCTCAGGCACGGTTCCAAGTCGCAACGTACAGCGAGTTGTATCCCCGGCCTTAGTTCCACTACCTTGTTCACCACCTGATACACATCCACCGACTCTCGACCAAGATCGTTCGAAGACACCCGACGGAGGTCCTTTACATAGAGCCCAAGAACAGTCGGCAACGCCGCAGGAGGGTTCGCGTCCATCACCAGCGGAACAACGGCGTTCTCCACCACTGGAGGTCTCCTCGCCGGCCCGCACCGACCAAGAGAACTACTCCCCAGAGTCACTAGCTGTGATACCGGATCCGATCACGCCACGGAGGCAGCCGACGGGGACCGAGCGCATGTTAGTCGAACAGACCCCAATATCGGCATTGGTGGAGTCTATTCAAAACGGATTCATATTTACGCCTGCTGCGAATGCGCTGTTCACGGTGGAAGAGGATGCATATGATGAGAGTAGTGTACTAAATGAGCCGAATATGGGATCGGTGACATGGAACTGTAAACCCCTCGCGCTGTCTAGGACTTCATGATATAAGGTCTCGTAGTCCGCTTTGCATCAGTGTGTGCGAAATCTTGTATTCACCACCACTAGCCAACAAGACAGGATGAAGCCGGATGAGTTGGCACTTGGGTAGTTAAGACTGGCACGCTAATGTCAATGCATAGGCAGGGATTATAGAGATAGGTGCGTACATGGCACCGCATGGGCTCAACAGTTTAGTGCGACAAGTATCTCCTTCCCTTCGCCAATCTCCTCGCCAGTGTTTTTCGCCCGTGTAGGCTCTTCTTTCGAGACAAGAAGCCGTGTTTGCGCTTGCGCTTGCGCTGCGAGGGCTGATATTCAATTCCAAATGTGCGGTGACAAACTTGTAGAGGCAGAGAGGGTTGGAATACTGGCTTGGCCCACGATGCGGAGAGCAAGCTGAGGTTGGGTATAGATCGCACAAGGGGTAGCTGACGGTTGAAAAGCGAAAGCCCTGCTCGCCAGCCTGCGGAGACGAGGCTTGCACTTGCGACTACTGCAGGCCGCGGAAGAGGCGTCGGACCCCTTGTGAGGATGCGCTGGAGCTGGAAGGGGAGGCGAGGCATTGGCGATCTGGCGAGAGCGAACCTGAACAAGCTTTGCGTGATGCACCCAAACGCGTGTCACGAACAGTCACCGTAACGCGTCTGCTTTCGTGTGAGCATGCCAGGCTGGTCTCTCTGCGTTCTGACTATCGGCTGCAAGAAATCTGATTTACCTCTTCAACCTCTCCTTTTCGCTGTCTGTCTCTTGCTTTCCCCGGTCTTGCTCGAGACGTTGATACTAGCCTGGTGCTCTCTATGTCGACAACTCCGGGAAAGGGTCGAACGTCTGGCATTCCTACTCCAGGCAGAACAAGCCACATACCAACTCCTGGACGGCCACGATCTGCATCCAGTGTCCATCACCCCGGATCTGTCCCAGATGACGATTTCGCATCCAGGGCCTTTGCAGATGCCATTAAAGCAAACGACCCTGCTAACCACCGTTCCACCTATCCTAATGGCTCGCTTTCGCCCACCTCATACATGCCACTCTCTGGCCGTGCATCCGTCGCTGGCCGACCGAATTCTGCCGCCTCCTCTTCCTCTGCTGTAAGCTCTGTCGCCCGCAGTGTCAACGGCTCCAAGGTAGCTGGACCGCGACCTTCCAGTCGTGCCTCGGATGTTTTTACACGAAGTTCTAGTCGTGCTGGGCAGGCTCATGAGCTCGGCGACACAGTTCGCATAGAGTCGCTCGGATTTGAAGGCACCCTTCGTTTTCTTGGCGAGATCGAGGGGAAAGCTGGGACATTTGCTGGCGTGGAACTTGGGGGAGGTTTCGCTGGTAAAGGAAAGAACGATGGCTCAGTTGGTGGGTGAGTCTTGTTCGACTCACATCACCATACTGTGTTCTACAAACCTTCGATTGGCTGACTCTATGACGTAGAAAACGATATTTCACCTGTCCGCCAAACTGTGGTGTATTCATCGCTACCTCTAAGCTTTCTCCCTCTACGTCTTGGGCTGTATCTATTTCAAGACCTTCATCTGTCGCTTCAAGTCGTAACGGACGCGTAACCCCTTCATTATCTGGCAGAGCTACACCTTCATTTTCATCCTCAATCAGCACAAATGGCAAGAGGGTGTCTACGATTTCGAGCGGTCGTATCACTCCTGCGTCACAATCTGGCAGAATTACTCCGTCGGCTTCGATTGGAAGACGAACCCCTGGTGGTGGGTCGGCCAATACGCGCTCGAAGCCGGCAACTACGCCCAAGAGCACAGTCCCACTCCCTAGGACCGCGGCTGTCGAACCTATCATCACACCAGGTTCTCGTGCGTCGAGATATGTCGGCATGACGGCGAAGCAGCTAAGCACCCGCAACCCAGGGACGAGCAGTCCTACTAGACCGACGATGAGTAGCCCGACGTCGGCCAGAAGACTAGTTTCTCCCACCGTTCCCGTGTCACAGCTCACGTCGCCACCCCGTGCACCGTCATCGCCATTTACCCCAAGAGCAGGTCGTAGCGCCCCCGGAACTATGGGCCCACCGACCGGCACACCAACACGAACTAGGACAATGACCACCCCCCGAGCTCGCCTGTCGAGCAATGCGTCCATGCCTCCGCCTTCTTCTCCGTCTAGTCATCGATCCGCCTCCGTCTCACTCAATGACCCAATCCGTCCTGCCAGTACGGCTCTCAGTGACCTCTCCGCGAATCAAAGGGCGATACAAGACATGATTGATAGAGTCGCCCGCCCTGCTTCATCCGCGTCTGTAGTCTCCAGGGACATGGAGACGCAGCTGCAATTGCAGATAGACCGGCTCCAGTCGAAACTCGATACCTCTGACGTCGAAAACAAGCGGTTGCGTGCTAATCTTATCGAAGCCGAGTCATCCGTTAGCAACCTCACAAGTCGGATCGAGGCGTCGAAGAATGAGCGGGATCAGGCCAGTAGCCGTGTTTCAGAGCTGGAAGCGTCGTTGCGGACTGCCGAGAGGGCTCTCAGCGAACGGAGCTCGGTCATCGAGTCTCTCCAGCGAGCGGCCGAGCAAAGCGCTCTGGATATCGAGAAAGTCAAGAACGACGGAGAGCTTCGCATTCGTGACATCCAGTCCAAATTGGATGATAAAGAATTCCTCGTCACTCAGCTGAAAGAGCTCGTTGATGCGAAAGAAGGGCTGCAGAGCGAGAATGATGCAGTAATCGCAGCCAAGAATGCTGAAATCGCCGTACTCGAAACCCGTGTCCAAAAGGCATATGCTGAGCTCGAGGAAGAGCGGAGGGAACTTGGTGGTCAAGTCGACGAACTTCGCAAAGCTGGTCAAGTGCGTACCTGTCACGATGAATTATCATACGACATGCTCACTGTGATCACTTGTAGGAAACGATCGCTCTCTATGAGGAGCGTCTGAGCGCGGCAGACTCCAGGAGGTACGAAATGGAGGATCACATCGCCTCCTTGGAAGAGCAGCTCCAAGATCAGGCTCGCCCCGTTTCTCCATCAACTCTAGCTCGCCGAGCGACCTCGGCGCTCGAAATCGATAATGAAACTCTCCGTGAACAAGTACAGCATCTGCAGAAGAAGATTGGTCAGCTCGAGGATATGCTCGAAGACGCGCGTGTTGCTACTGAACGCGAGGAACAAACCGGTCGCGATCGTCTAGTGCAGTATAAGGAACGGCAGGATGCTGTCCAACAAGACTTAGAAACAAGCCGTAAGGAGGTAGACCGCGTTATGAAGCTCGAGGAGAGTGCAAGAACCAGGGTTGCAGAGATCGACGAAGCCCTTCGTGAGAACACCGTAGCTCTGGAGAATGCCAGGGCAGAAATTGAAGGCCTCAGGGCCGAGATTGCGGTAAGCCTTCGTTGATGTGTAACTCGAAGCGCTCTCAAGTCTGTGCAAAGGATCTCGAAGGTAATGCTGCCAGCACGGCTAACACGGTAAAATCTCCTCATCGCGCACCACGTAAGTTGCTTGACGAATAGACAGCGTCTAATCAGTACTCATACTTTTTCGATCACAGCGACCGAAGACTATGAATTGCTCAAAGCCGAGAAGTTGGATGTTTGTACTCTCTTTTCCATATTTATTTTTACGCGCTCACCACGCGCTTTAGCTCGAGCAGATGTGTAAACAGCGCGAGGCGGAGCTTTCTCAGCAGAGAGAATCGGCTGACTCTTTGCAGCATCTTCTTGAGGAGCGGACTGCTGAGCTAGACAGTCTACGAAAGAAGATCAACCGCGAACAATCCGTTCATGGTACATCAGACTCATCCAAACCTATTTCTGCTTCGCCATCTAAGCAGGATTTAGTCGCGGCGAGGGATGAAATCAAAGGTCTCAAGTAAGATAATTCGCCGATTTTTCTATTCAGAATCTGACAAAATGCAGGCACATCATTCAAGAGTTACAACTTGAGGGTACGAAGGCTGCACAGCGCACCAAGGTCCTGGAGTCAGAAAATAAACTCCTGCTCACGGAGATGGATCAGCTACGCGAGGTTCGATGATTCCTTCTCTTCGTATGGACTTGATTCTCAATTATTGCAGGACATGAAAGCCCTTGAAGATAGCGTGGAACAAACGCTATTGCGCGAGGAGCAAGCGCTCGAAGCCGAGGAAGCGGCTCTCAACGGCACCTCCGACGATGTCTCCCAGCTGCAGAAAACATCGCGCGAGATGAAGTCGAAGTATGAGGTACGTAAATACTTGTGTGTCGGATCAGTCAACTGAGCCATGTCCAGGCGGAGCTGGAGCAGATGCGGAAGCGCCAATCGGAGTTTGAGATGAAGAGTGCACGTACAATGCACGACGTACGTGGTTGAGTCTTCACTAGGTTCCTATTTCTGACGCGAATTCTAGCTCAACAAGGAGATTAGCGAGCTTGAAAGTTTGATCGAGTCCAAGGTCAGTTCGTCGCGTGATGTTGTCGATCAATCGTTGAATGTGTCTTTCTAGATCTATCGCGAGGTACCAGCTACTCAACTCGTGCCCACTAGTTTCTCACTAGTATACATACAGGATGAGCTCGAACGTGAGGTTTCACGGCTTCAAGAACGTTTGGCGAAGAGTCAAAAGAAGTCCTCGAAGAATGGTCTACCGGACGACTCAAGATCGTCGATGCCATCGATGTCATCTTCGGCATCATCCCGATCTCAGTCAGTCATGTCGAATACCACCTCCCATAGCGGTGAAGACCTCTGCGAGATTTGCGAACGGCCTGGTCACGACATATTTAGCTGCGACCTGCTTAAAGACGATCGGCCACTTGCGGGCGGCAGCATCAGTGCGCACGACTTCCTCAAGAAAAGTGCCAGAGACGATCTATACTGCGAAGATTGTGAGGAGCATGGGCACATATCTGCCGATTGCCCTCATTCCTTGGACATTTTCTAGGCGGCCGCCTATATCTTTCAGGCCGTCATTCGTGTTTCTGCAACCAACGATACCACTCATTCTCATTATCAGGCCACACTCCTTGTGTTTCATACAATTCTTATACTATTTCCCAAGGCACGTTGGTATATACCCTAGCGTACGCCTGCACTATGCATCAATCATATACTCTAGGCAATCCAAATCGGTTCACATGGAGCTTTAACTTTGAGTTAGACTTGAGACGAACACTAGACCTTCCAATTTAGGAGCAGTTGCATGAGAAGCGCTGTGGACTCCAATGACACGCAATGACATCATCTCCTCCCTCAATACATAAACGAGCTGAATTCCCGAATTGGTTCGTCACCTTTTTATCGACTTTCTCCCTGGCACTTCTCCTCCGCTATTGCCATGTCTTACGCTTCAGTCGCAGCGCACAATGCCCCTCCGTCTCATCTGCAGGTATGACAGGGTCGCTTGATTCAATAACATCCTCGCGCTGACTTTGGCGTGAAAGCCACATCCTGATCCTGCTCTTTTGACAACAGAGGCCCCGTCAGAAGACAATATTGCTGACGACGCCGCGAAGCTGAATATTGTTGCACCAGACTTTAAGGAGCATCCCGCTACATTGACGTCCACGCAGGGTATTCCCACGGAGCCTGAACCAAAACCAGTTTCCGGCGGGGTACCTGCCCACATCTCTCGTACTCAACGAGCAGCAGGTGCCGTAAAGAGATATACTTATGAAGCAGAAGAGGACGGGCTTCATCTCTGGAATTCCGCGAAGCAACATCTACTCAGGCCTGGTGTCGCCGGCGGTGCCATCGGTATCGGTAAGTGGTCTGTAAAGACCCCCTATTGGTTTCAATCGCTGACTCCCGGCAGTAAATGTTGGTCTTCTGTCATGGGCGGGCTATTCTCTATACACCAAGCCTCACTTGCAGCGCGATACGAAGCTACTCGCTTCTGCAGCCGTAGCTGCTCTCGCTCTCCTTAGTGCCGAAGGATACGCGGCCGAGAAGTATCGTGAGACACCTGCCGGACAGGAAGAAGAGCGTAGAGCTAAGGCCGAGGGAGCAACCCTATATCGCACTGCCAAGGAACACCTCCTTCGCCCAGGAGTCCCTAGTGGCTTGATTGGAGTTTGTGAGTCAGATTGTATAGATGCTCACTCTCCGCTCGCTGATGCAATCGTGCTAGTGAATACAGCTATCGTCGGAACCGTAGGCTACTTCATCTACAAGAATTGGGGCGCTCCTCATTGGGACCGTCGGGTTGTCTCTGCCGTTTCCTTCGGACTGTTGACACTTTGGACCGGTGAAGGGTAGCTATCATATCTATACGTAACAATTAAATCTCTGATATATCTCGTACAGATACCTCGCCGAGCAGTATAAGGGGACTCAACACTGAGCAGAAGTCATGGTAGACTTCGCACACCGCCGCAATGATAATACATCTACATACTGGGTAGTGTACATCCACTCGAGCCGTAATATTAAGGATGTTTACCGTGATCGACGACTCCTTTTTACACACCATGTGACTTTTTACGCACGATGTCAGCTATATAATGACGACATCGCTGAGATCACAGCTACTTGCTCTCTCCCACCATCACAGCATCTGATAATGCGGGCTTACTATTACGATAACGAGGCGGGTTCACCAGGCCAGTTGCATGACTCCGGCAGAGAAGTGAACACGTCTACGCTGAATGCAATGGGAGTGTTGTACTGGTCAATTCCTATCGATGCGGAGGGCAGGTGGCAGGAGGCAATCGAAACTGTTGCACGCGAGAGGACGTATAAGAACAAGGATGTCATCGAATCTAGCCGAATGACTCTGGGAGAAAAATACGACAGCGCTATGGCGATGGTCTGGAAAGAGTGCGTATTCGACTCAGTCAGAGAAAAAACCGTGAGCTCAACTATGTTGTCCATGATCAGGCACATGCACGACGACGAAGAAATTCGATATGCACTAGGAGGCAGCGCATTCTTCGACATGCGAGGTAGCCGACCACTGTTCGTTGGGAGATTTGCAAAGCTGACGACCGTCTGCAATCGTTCCAGAGTTGCCGACGGACCAGTGGATACGCTGCCACGTTCACGCTGGCGATCTTCTGGTCCTCCCTGCAGGCATCTATCACCGTTTCACCCTCGATAGCAACGAGTCTGTCAAGATGATGAGGCTCTTCAAGGTGCGCACATAAAAGTGTATGGCTACATCGCAGAGCACCGACACCCATCCCTACAGGATGAACCCAAGTGGGTTGCACATTACCGTGGAGCAGAGACCGATGCAAGCCCTCGGCGGCAGGAGTATCTGGAGGCGTTCGGGAGCCCTCAGACTATTACCGTCGCATGATATGGTTGGGACACTTCCGGTCGGTAGGTGACTTACAACATATCCAGAATCCAGCTGTGAACGTTCCGAGTGGATGATTATGAACGGCGTGCGTGTGTGAAGGATGATCACTGCTGTATATTTAATAATAAGTTGCTGATAAGTGGTTATCTGTAAGTGATCGTGTGCAATGGCGGCAAACGCCGAGAACGAGAACTCTAATTTTTGAGCGTTGTGCATTGACTCTCACAGTGAAGGCGGAGCCGTCTCACAGCACTGCATAGCCAAGGCTTTATTGGGCCTCATACATCCCCCCTTTCCCAACTTCCCTATTCACTACCATGTCGCGTTTCTTTAGGCAAGCAGGCGATTCCGACAGCGAGTCCGAGTCCTCCTCTGAGGAGGAGCTCATGTCCAGCGATGATGAAGCCGCGAAGCAGACTGCCAAGCCCATGTCCAAGTTCCTTCGTACTGCAGGCGAATCCGACAGCGATGAATCAGAAAGTGAAGACGAGGAGGAGAGCATGTCCGAGGATGAGGAGAAGCCCACGGCCAAACGGTCTCGGTTCTTGCGCACAGAGGACGATGAAGATAGCGAGGATGAGGACAGTGGAAAGAAAGTCGTGAAGAGTGCGAGAGACAAACGGTTGGAAGAGATGGAGGCTTTGGGCAAGTCTATGGACAATGCCCTCAAGATCAACGACTGGATTGCGATCTCGACCGGTACGTAATGGATTTGTGGCCCTTTGCTGTAGTTAATCATATCTTACAGAGTTCGACAAACTCATCCGCCTCGTCCAAAGGCAGCAGAATATATCCGAACCCGTACCTCCGTTCTACATTCGTACCCTCGTCGACCTCGAATCTGCTCTCAATGCCGCTGTGTCGAAAGAAAAGGAGGCCAAGAAAAAGATGAATGCTAGTAATGCGCGTGCTTTGACCGCGATGAAGCAGAAAGTGAAGAAAATCGTGAAAGAGTCTGAGGTCGATGTCAAGCGGTATCAAGAGGTATGTTCGTTCTGGACTTCCAAGGGGCCTACTTACAATGATGCGTATAGGACTCTGAGGCGTTCGAGCGCGAATATACTGCCGCGGTCACCGTTGAAGCGCCAGCCGCACCAAAAGCCAAGAAAAGCAAGAAGGCTGCTGAAAATGAGGACGAAGATGATGAGTTCACAACAGTTGGTAAAGGTGGAAAGACCATCCAATATACGTCCGAGGGTATTTTCAAAAATCTGCAGTCTATCCAGGAAGCACGCGGCAAGAAGGTGAACCTTGACGTTGTGTTGACCGGCCCAATTACACCAATTAACAAACCTTCCAGAACACGGATCGTACGGAACACATTCGCATCCTCGAGATTTTGGTCGATGTTTCAGCAACCTCATACCAACGTATCCGTGTACTTCTTGCACTGATCTCCTCGCGCTTCGACTACAATTCGTCCGTCTCTTCCTACATGCCTGTCGAGCTTTGGCTCTCGGCTCAGCGGGAAGTCGACCAACTTATCGGTATCATCACTGAAGACCCCCGATATGTTATCCAAGAGTTCACCGAGGATTACGACGAGCTTGTGGAGCGTTCACCAGAGACCGAGGCTAATGGTATTGTCGTCATCCGTGGCAGTATCATCAGCTTCGTCGACAGGCTCGACGACGAGTTTACGAAGAGCCTGCAAAACATTGATCCTCACGGTACCGAGTACGTCGACCGCTTGAAGGACGAGAAGAGCTTGTACTGTACCATATGCCGAGCGCAGGCTCTTTACGAGAAGACGAAACAGGATGATCCCCTCAGCCGCGTCATTATGCGCCGTCTTGAACACATCTACTCTAAGGTGAGTTTGTCCGCATCACATCTACTAGCTAATCCTTACACCACGTAGCCGGATCCTGTTGTACAAGCCCTTGAGTCCGCGGTGCGCGAATCGCCCATCAAGCCGTCCATCATTCTTGGGGATATCACCCGCGACCTCATCCACTCCCTCTGCGTCCATCTATACAAGTCGGGCAACTCTCTACTCCGTACCCGTGCGATGCTCTGCCATATCTACCACTACGCACTCCACAATGACTTCCACACTGCTCGCGACATGCTTTTGATGTCTCATTTACAAGAGTCCATCCATTCCGCCGACGTCGCCACCCAGATTCTCTACAATCGCACCGTCGTTCAGCTCGGCCTCAGCGCCTTTCGCTGTGGACTTATCCGAGAATCGCAAGCTATCCTGCAAGATATATTCGCTACCCAGCGTGT
The DNA here is from genome assembly GCA_000832265.1 of Phlebiopsis gigantea 11061_1 CR5-6. NCBI lineage: Eukaryota > Fungi > Basidiomycota > Agaricomycetes > Polyporales > Phanerochaetaceae > Phlebiopsis > Phlebiopsis gigantea. Next base: position 12,748 of record KN840560.1, read on the forward strand.
CAAGGAGCTCCTCGCCCAGGGAGTTCACCAGCAACGGTACCAGGTCCTTACCCCCGAGCAGGAGAAGACTGAACGCCAACGCCAGCTTCCCTTCCATATGCACATTAACACCGAGTTACTTGAGGCTGCGTTCTTGGTTTCGAGCATGCTTGTGGAGATTCCTTTACTCGCAAGCATCGACAACGAGGAACAAAAGCGGAAGACTATCTCCAAGTCGTTCCGTCGCTTGCTTGACTTTGCCGACCGTCAGGTATTCACGGGCCCTCCGGAGAGTACTCGTGACCACATTATGCAAGCGAGTCGCGCGTTGCAGGATGGTCAGTGGGAGAAGTGCCGGGACTTGATCCAGAGTATCAAGATTTGGAGCCTCATGCCCGAATGCGCCTCCGTCAAGGAAATGCTTGCCAAGTATGTCGAAGACCCCCATAATTCATCGTTCTATCGCTTATCTGTGTTTTCCAGGCGTATTCAAGAAGACGGCTTGCGCACATACTTATTCACCTACGCGCCCCACTACAGCACCCTCTCACTATCGCTGCTATCGAGAACATTCTCCCTCTCTCTTCGTACAGTGACTTCCATCGTGTCAAAGATGATCTGGAGCGAAGAACTCTCAGCGTCTATGGATCAAGCCGCCGGCGTCGTCGTTTTCCACCGCATCGAGTTCACTCGTTCACAGCAGCTCGCGCAGGTGCTGGCCGACAAGGTCAATGCAATGGTCGAGCAGAACGAAAAGACACTCGACCAGAAGCTCGGCAATACGACGAGCTGGAACGATCGTGCGGATGGTGCGAAGGGTGACAAGCGGGAACAGGCTCAGGAGCGCAGACGGGGCGGAGAGAGACGCGGCGGGGTCCGCGGCGGCGCTCGTGGCGGAAGGGGTGCGCGCTTTGCGCAAGGGCTGGGCAACCAAATGGCGAACTCGCAGAGAAGCCGCTGATGTACTACATTTTCGCATCGTTTATGTATCTCATGTTGTACTTATGCATTGTGACGAATAACGACCGACATCGTTATTGTGTTGATATACGTTGGAACTCTACTTGGTACAAGGCGAGCAAACGTGCCGCAGACCATGGCAAATATATACTTCACAGCTACGCGGAATCGTCGCCGACATCTGACTGTGCGTTATCGTCTTCCTCGCTGGTGTCGTCTGGTACCGTCCAGTCCGATACGTCCAACTTTTCGTTTTTGAACGACTCTGCTTTCATAGTGAGCAGTGAACATACTGCAAGGATAGCGAATACTTACCTCCACCCTCGACCTCATAGCCAGCTTGTGTGACACATTTTGATAGCTCAGCTTTCGCTCCGATCTTCGTGTTCTTCCCCAAGATGCAACCATCGAGTTTTGCACTATACAATATTATTTAGCGCTACACAAAGATGTCGAAAAGAGGTGTACCCATCAGCAATGACGCAGTGGTCCAAGACGACGCAGCCGACGACCTTCACCATTTTCCCGATGATACAGTGCTTCCCGATGACTGACTTCTTGATACTTGTCCGCTCACCGACCTTGGTGGTGTGCCCGACCATGGAATCGGAAGAGATCTGAGCCTTGGTATCGATTAAGGCTCTACTCTCTGAGTCTGTTGGTAAAGAGTACGTGGTCTGGGTAAGGCACTGACATACAAAGACGTGTGAGCAGTAGGGAGATGGTGTCAAGGTCATTTAACGAACGTGGCGGTTGACGTCAAGATAGGTTTGGAGGGTATTCGCTCGAGCGGCAAAGCCTTGCGTAGCGCGATGGAGAATAATGCCAACTCGAAAACTGACGTCGTGGAATTCCGCAGGCTCGGGATCCAAAGGTGATGAAGCAGCAGTGCGAACGTCTTCAGTCGATGGCGGCGCGAGGTGATGCGGGTGCTTCGGCAGTGTTGTGTGGAGGGTTGAATGTTGCAGCGCTAAGTTCTGTGTCGTAGCATTCGAGGGCGGATTCAGAACTGCGTGATCAGAATTTCAGTTTTGCGAAAAGAGCGCGGTGAGAAGCTACGTACTGGCGCCATATTTGGCACGTTTACTGGTAGAGTACTGTATTTCGCATAACCATGGTATGAACTCTTCGCGGAGGGACTCGATGTCGGACTTTTCTTGGAGCGCGTCGAGAACGGATCTCCGGCACACATACACATGAGCATCTTGGAAACTTGTCGATAACATTGCACGAGGGTAACTAGAGGGCTGAATTAGACTTCAATGACGCGACATCAACGAGCAGCCAGAGCAGGAGATACCTGGTCAGTAGACTCATTGTAAGTTGCAGGTCTTCATTATGCTGATCGAAATCGTCCGGTGTATCTACGTGTAGCAGAGTACCGGTTTTGTTGTCCCAAACTATAGGTAGCGGCGGGGGAAGCATCCCCCACTCTTCAGTGACCGTGTTCTTGTCGGGTTTTGGTGCTTCAAAGAAGCAGGCGGTGGCGATTGATCCATCATACGTAGATTCTGTCCGGAATTTATCCAGAACAGCTGTCAAGTTAAAGGATGGAGGAGGGACAAAGTCACAAGGTATGACGACGAAGTCTTGCTTTATACGATTGGCGATCTGCCGCAGAACGTCGCAGGTGCCTTGTCCTGACTCTACGGTCTCGTCGTAAATTTGGAGGTCTATACGCAGCGAAGGAAACGAGGACGCAGATGAATCGGAGTGCAGGTAATGCGAGATGGCAGCCTTCTGCGGTGCCGGGCAGATGAGTAGCACGTCTGAATGAGCTTCAGACGAATGTCGAGATCTGTAGTAGAAAATTCATACCTCTAATCCTGGATCCCTCTAGCCAAGACAGGGGATAGTCTAGCATCGGCCTGTTCGCTATGGGCAGCAATGCTTTTGGACATGGCTCGTCCCCGTGATTGCTCGTGAGGGGGATGAGACTGGTGGTACGAGCGTGAGACTATATTGAATCTAAATGTACAAGTTGCAACATACTTTGTGCCAAATCCTGCAAGGACTACGGCGACAAATTCTTGTGTCGCAACCTTGACGGATGACTCGTCGAAGTCCATCTGAGAGAATGAGCTCTTCCCAAGATGGCAAGGCAAATATCAGGGTCCTCCTTTTGGGCGCTCGAAGGTGCTTGACCATCTCTCTCCCGCCATGAGCTCAACCTGCTGAACGGCCCATGTCTTGTTCATCCACACTCATCTTCGTTGATTTTTCTTCCCACTGCATTATATGATCTTTTCATTCTTATTTTCGATATGGCAACGTCCGTCCATCAACTGTACAGAAGACTAGAAACCATCGGCAGAGGTGCATACGGCTCGGTACACAAAGGTATTGAAATAGCCACGGGCAATGTCGTCGCTTTGAAAATCATCAACTTGGATACCGAGGACGACGATGTGGCCGACATCCAGCGCGAAGTTGCCCTTCTGACTCAACTTCGGGATGCCCCCAACGTCACCCAGTACTACGGATGCTTCTTGGATGGACCTCGCGTGTGGATAGTCATGGAGCTCGCGCAGGGCGGAAGCGTACGAACACTCATGAAGGCCACCAAGGACGGCACGATAGAGGAGAGATATGTCTCAGTCATCATACGAGAGGTTCTCTTCGCCCTCGGCTACCTTCACAAGTCTGGCATCATCCACCGCGACCTCAAAGCCGCAAATATTCTCATCACTGCTGCAGGAAAGGTCATGATATGCGACTTCGGTGTCTCTGCTCTCCTCGTTACCGCGTCTAGCAAACGAAATACGCTGGTCGGTACACCACACTGGATGGCTCCTGAAGTAGCCCATGCCTCTGCCTACGACGCTAAAGCCGATATATGGAGCTTAGGTATCATGATATACGAAATGGTGACAGGAAACGTGCCCAATGCCCATATTATGGACCAGGCAAAGCTCATCCAGATGCTTCCGAGGATGAAGCCGCCGAGGCTGACTGAAGGCGAAGGGAGTAAGGAACTGAGGGAGTTTTTGGTTCATTGTTTGCGAGAGTCTCCTAATGATGTATGTCCCTGACGCCGTTTTAGGTGTAATATTCTCAATTCTCTTCTACAGAGGTTGTCGGCGGACGATTTATTGAAGACCAAATACATGAAGACTTTCATCAAATCTCCCCCCGTCACGATCCTGAAGGAGCTCATCATTCGTTACGAGGCCTGGCTCTCCACGGGCGGCTCACGAGCCAGCGTGGCAGGCCCATTGTCATGGGAAGAGGATGAAGAACGAGAGTGCGTGACTATGTCAAAGTGTTGGTTCGACGTTTCGACTGGGTGCTAACGTTAGTCAGGTTGAGGGATTCGGATGACAACGATAAGGAAGGCACTTGGGAATTTGATACCGTCCGATTACGACCCTCTTTAGATGCACACCGCCCACCTGTGGACACACTGGTGGCTGTGGCAGATGACATAAGTCAAGGGACTGTCCGTCCTCCCGCTTCAAACGTTCCTCGGACTCTTCGCATGTTGTTCGAAGATGCGGATACTCCCCCTGAACCATTTATGCTCCCCGGCCTCGATACTCCAATCGTCCCGTCCCTAAACCCGTCCCTTCTTCCTCCACCTGGAGCACTCCCATCGAAGGGGCGAAATCGTTCACGAAGTGCTGCGTCCTCTGGCGAGCCCGACGAGGATGTCTTGACGGCAAAGCAGCCAACATTTCAGTTTCCCCCACGCTCGGCCACGCCACGCACTACTCGGAAACTGACTCTGACTGACGACTCCTATGACGAAGACGGCTTTTCTGCAAGTGAGCGACACCCTCCCCTCGGGCCCGGTATACCTTCTGGACGAAGTCCTTCTCGACAAAGCTCCAGACAGCCTTCTCCTCTATCTAGCCCGCTCTTTATGAGCACATCTCTTGATGATGATGTTCAGGACGTTGTAGTCCCTCCCGTCGAGAATTCCCCGGCGCCGCAGAAGGACGGCCCGCCCCCAATTGTGTTCTCAGCATCTTCTCCTGACACACCTAATGCGCCGCCTGCGCGGCCCATCTTAAACCGCGGTCGCTCACAGAGTAGTGCAGTGGACTCACCTCCAGGATCCACTGCAGATCGCGATTGGAGTTTCCCCTCCCCGTCTACCTTCCAGTTTCCTCCTCCCGGATTCTCGCAATTGTCTACTCCCCCTCTCGCGTCTCCGATCACCTGGACCCACAACCGAGTTTCGCCCACGCACTCCAGCGTCTCCACAATATCTACTGTGTCACGAACTTCTCATCAGTTCACCCATTCCCTTGATGCATCGGTTGTACCGAGGCGATCCCAAGGCTTTGGTTCCATGCCCACTCCTCCGCCTGTGACACGCTCGCGCTCAGCAGCTCCGTTCGGCGAACCTGGTCTGTACGCCACTCCTAGTCACGACCCCGAGACCGTGATGCTACAATCGGTACCCAAGAAGCCAAGCATGACTAGGCTAGCGTCGCTTCCCGTAATGGAGACAATACAAACACCGACAAAGCCATTTACGTTTGGTCGACCTGAACGGAGCGGAAGTGTTGATACGGCTCCTCCGCTACCTGGGTTGAGAGATGTACTAAGGGTAATGCAGTGATTAATTTTGTCCTTCTTGCAAGTTGATTGAGATGACTCGCTAGATTCCGCCGTTGACTGCAGAGCACCGGCTTGGAATGACTGACTTACTTCCTCCGTCGCCATCTGCTGTACCTACGTTCAAAGCTTCTCCGTCACCGAGTCCTCTTGGCCCATCGACACCCGCCGACGGCACACAGCCGAGCCCACGGACCCTACCCTTCACGAACGCGGCAGCTTCATCCTCCTCCACCTCCCTCACCTCCCTCTCCTCGCTGCAGAACCACTCCCTCAATGGCGAACACTCACTATCACTAAGTAGTACGCATGCACGCTCGCACTCGTTTGGCGTGCTCCAGCCATCCTTTGCTTCCTTGCCCTCGGACCCGTCGATGGGCCCCGCAGTGCGGCCGCTCGATTTTGGCGCGCTGGTGGCCTCGGACGACGCGATGCACGCAGAGCTCGCGCGAACAGTCGACGACCTCGCACAGTGGCTTGGTGTCGTTGAGGCTGGGCTCGCACATATGCTCGAGACGGCGGGCGAGCCCACGATTGAAGAGGAGCAGGAAGACGGCGGCAGCGCGACGGCGTTGCCGGACCGTCTTGCGGCGTATGCTGAACTCGTCGACCCATAACCCGCCGCTGGCACGTCGGGTGCACGTCGGTATCGTCTCCAGTTGTCTTAATACTCGCTTTGGCACGTCGTCTCCGCATCCACACACATTGTCGCAAGCGTCCAAAGGTCATCTCCTCAGTCTGGTGCTTTAAACATATATCACATATGTCATCTTAATACATGTAAATTAATAAGTATATCGCGCGTCCTCTTGTTCGTCCGCGGCGAGTGCGAAAGGTGGCTATATGAAGCCATGCTCGGTGAGGTGATTCTGCGCACGGCCTCGGCGACATCGCACTCGTCGGTCTTGATGTGGACCTCGGGTGACTCTGGTGCCGAGAACGGGGAGGAGGGCCGGAGACGGACCCGCGAACCGCCTCGACACCTGCGCGGGGCGGAGGACGCGCACCTCGCCGCTGCGGATGTTCTCGTTGCGCGACTTTTCGTCGAAGCCGAGGTCCCTGTTGAGCCCGAAGCGGACGTTGTCGGTGCAGGAGGTGCTGCTCGAGCGCACACGCGATCGTCGACTGCACCCGGGCTGTTCGGTGCAGCGCAGCTCACCATGCCGCTGGCACTGAGGCCAGACGGTCACGCCCCTTTGCGCTATCGACAGATCCTGCGCTTTTGCATCAGTTCTGCTCGCGGGATATGCTGCCTATGCAATCCCAGCCATCGTCATTGGCACAACGCACGCGAGGACCGGGTGCAGCGATCCCAGCAGGGCAGGGATTAATCCGACGGAGACGTGATAAATTACTATATACAATTTGGATCGCTGTCGCATTCATATCGCACCAGGCAGAAGCGAAGCAGGGCAAGCACAGGAGAGCACGTCGCGATTATACAGACAGCCGCGCGCAGACCCAGAGGACGACCTTCTTGATCGCGTCGGTCACCTCCTCGGTGTCGAGCGGCTGCCCCACGGGCGGACAGTGCATGAACAGCACGGGGGTCATCTTGGGCGGCGTGCTGCGCGTCTTGTCTTTCTCGAGCTTGCTCGCGTGTCGCTTCGCCTCTGCGAGCGACGCGTAGAACAAAAAGTCGCACAAAAAGTGCCCTGCGTCCATGGACGAATATACTTTCTGCGCCCGGGCGTCAGCGAGCGCGCGCGCGGAGCCATGCCGCATGGAAGCAGAAAACGCACCAGGATGCCGGTGTCTTTGAGATGGTGGATCAGCCGCGGGACATCGATCTCCGTGTACAGCTCGTCGGGCATGGTTTCGTAGCCCTTGCCAAAGCCCCGTGGCTGGTGTGCCTCGGGATGCTCTATCGGGCGGGGCTCGTCGCCCAGGTGCTCCTCGTCGCCCAGGTCGAGCGCGTCGATGACCAGCACCCCAGGCGCCGCGGCCGGCGGGACGGGATCCTGGGTGGGCATCGGCGGGAGAAGGGCCTTGCCCATGATCTCGGGCTCGGGGGAGTCCTGGGGCAGCTCTTTGGGGATCTGCACGATGGGCGCGTGGTTGCCGTCGGCGTCCTTCATGCGGTAGCCCAGCTTGTGCGCGAGCTTCTCGAGGCGCAGCGGGCCGCGCCCCGCGACGCCGACGTGGAAGATAAAGTCGAAGCCGTTCTCGGGCAGGTGCAGCGCCGCGTACGCTGGGTCTGCGGGCGGCGGCAGGACCGGCGGCTTCGCGTGCAGCCCGGGCGTGATGGTCAGCACGTCCTGGTAGAGGACGGGCACCTCGAGCGTCGTGATGTAGATTTGCTGGATCACGGGCGCCGTGTCCTCCTGCATCTCGGTGTCGCTGCCCGTGGACTGGGCGGGCTCGATGACCGGCGGCGGGGGCAGCGGCGGGAGCTTGGACGGCGGGCCGAGGGGGTGCATGTGGTGCATGGACTGGGGCTCTGGCGGCGGCGGGGGCTGCATTTCGGCCCATATGACGGTGTTGTGGAGGGGCTTAACGGCGGCCCAGGAGGGATTCTCCTTGTACCTCCAGAAAGGCTGCGCTTGCTATTGTGTCAGACCTGGTATGGGGGGCGAGGAACGCTCACAGGACATACTCCAAAGCCTGTGATCAGAACGCGGATGGCATTGCGGTCTGGCTTGTCGACGGTGTGGTGGGGGACGGATGGCATGGCGGGTGAGAGGCGAAAGGCTGCGCTTCCGGGTGAATGCTTTCGGAGGGTATATGGGCGCACGGACACGTCGCTCTGCGGCGCGAGACGGGGGCGTGAGTCGCGCGGAGAACGTGCGGGACGGCGCAGACGTACGCTGTGAAGACGGGGGCGACGGTTGCTGGGTGCAGGGAGATAGCAGAGAGCAGGGGAGGTCCTTGACAATGTCACGCTGTCACACGGCTGTCACCCATAACCACGTCCGCCCTCTTCGCGCACATCCTCCCAGCCCACGCTGCACCCGCCGACTCTCGCCTTGCGTATGTTCTGACGTAGGCGATGAAGTGCGTTGTCTGCCCTCACCACCGATGTTTCCTCCCGAGGAGCGCTGCCTTCTCGTCCACGGCACACACCCACGATAAACCCTCGCGGCAAGCTCGATTCGCACCGAGCCATGCCATATCGCTCGTTTGAGTAGTGGATGCCAACGAAATGCTCGTCGCGCGCGGTCGTAAGCGAGCTGACCAACATCGCCACACGCGTTTGCCGGTTCACCTCCTCTCTCTTCCGCCCACCATCCGACACATGAGCTCGGCAGTCACAGGTAAGACAGTTCCTTCTCGTACGTCTCTCTGACCCAACGTTTGCGTCTAGTAACATGGCAAGTACCGCACGCTCCCCCTCGCCACGACTCCGCTGACGAGGCGCGCTGTAGCCCAGTATGCTCGCGCACCGTCGCTGAACGAGACATCAACGCGCATCTCGACAACAACTGCTCTGATAAAAGCTCCTCTCGCGTGCCTTCGCTACGCGTTTCGGCGAGCGCAAATGAACCCAAGTCCAAGCACGCGTCGTCGCCGGTCGCGTCCATATTCAAGGCAGGCGCCGTCCCAAAGACCCCTAGCACGTCCCACGTCGCCGCCACACCGGCACGCAGCTCCTCATTTGTACTCACGAAGCGTGCCGCACCGAGCACGACAGTCGCCGACGCGGGCGCCCCGAAACGCACAAAGACGAGCAAGCTCGCTGCGCCGCTTGCAGAGCGTCTGCGCCCGCAGAGGTTGGACGAGTTCGTGGGGCAGCCGCATATCACCGGCCACGATTCTCTCCTGATGAGCCTCGTGCGCACAGGCTCTATCGGCAGCCTGATTTTGTGGGGCCCGCCGGGGTAAGTTGTACGTCAAGCCGCAAAACCTTCTGCTGTACTGACCGCGCACGTGCTTCGTTGCTTCGCTCAGATGCGGCAAGACGACCCTCGCGAGACTGCTCGCGAAAGCGGTCGACGCCGCCTTCAGGGAGCTCAGTGCGACAGACTCGGGCATCTCCGATATCCGAACCGTCGCAGAGGAAGCGAAGGGTCTCGTGAACCTTACTGGAAGGTTTGTGCATTCCCTGCTATCATATCGTGCGGCGGCTCACTGGCAGGGCGATCAGGCGTACGATCCTGTTTCTCGACGAGGTGCATCGCTTCAACAGAGCGCAACAGGTGCGTCGGCCTTCTGTACATGCAGGAACACTGACGAACATGCGAACGAAGGACATATTCTTGCCGTACATTGAACAAGGAATCATCCAGGTCAGAGCGTTCTCGCGTAGATCGCCGTGACGGGCCTGACATCCGCACTACGACAGCTTATAGGGGCAACAACGGAGAACCCGTCATTCAAGCTCAACGGTGCGCTGTTGAGTCGATGCCGGTGAGTAGCACGTTCGCATCGTCGGCGTACGGCGACTAAATGTGCGTGTCATCAGCGTGATTGTGCTCGAACGCCTCACGGACGACGATATCCGCCAGATTGTGACGCGCGCAGTCCGTCGCGTCAGCCCTCAGGCTGCTCCGAGCGATGCAGATCCTGCTCCGCTGCCTGTCGATGCCTCACCTCCCTCCTCGCCCACCCTCGTACCGAGCCAGGGACTTTCCCAGCCGTCCTCTGAACCTGCGCCCTCGTTCCCCGCCTTCCCGCATCTCACCCCAAAAGTCCTCTCCACACTGATTTCGCTCTCCACGGGCGACGCGCGTACGGCGCTTTCACTACTCGAGCTCGCGCTCGCGTCGCCTCCGCACACGGAACCGGAGCGGCTGCTCAGCGCGCTGCGCCGCTCGGTGTCCACCGCCTACGACCGCACGGGCGACGACCGGTACGACATGATCAGCGCGCTGCACAAGAGCGTACGTGGCAGCGACGGGAGCGCCGCGCTGTACTGGCTCGCCCGCATGCTGACCGCCGGCGAGGACCCCGTGTATGTCGCGCGCCGTATGGCGGTGTGCGCGAGCGAGGACGTCGGACTTGCGGACAACCACGCCTTGCCGTTGGTATGCCTCCCCTCTCCTCCCCTCGCTTCTTTGTGCTGACTGAGGCCGGGCCAGGCGATGGCGACGCTCCAGGCGTGCCAGAACATCGGGATGCCGGAATGTAGGATCAACCTCGCTCACCTCGTTACGTACCTCGCCGAGGCACCCAAGTCGACGCGCGCGTACGAGGCATACACGCGCGCCGAGACGGCGGCGAAGGCGGACCCGACGCTGCCTGTCCCGCCAATGGTGCGCAACGCCCCGACGACGCTCATGAAAGACTTGGGATACGGCGACGGGTATGCATACAATCCCAACTACATGTGCGCATCCCTTTCCTGTATCTTCACGCCGCAGAGATGCTGAAGCAGTTGGGCGGTAGACACCCGGTGACAAACCAGTACCTGCCGCCAAGTCTGCAGAACGAGGTGTTCCTCCGACCGACGGGCGACACCACCGACAAAATATGGGACGAGGCGATGCTCAAGCGGTGGGAGGAGCAGAAGAATGGCGGGCGACCCTGGCCTAACCGTCAAGACTTCGCAGATTGAGGCTATATTACAGCTATGAATTATATATAGAGCCTGACGACGCGCGCACAGTGGAGTGTAATGAGTATACTATGGTCAGACTTAATGCAATCGCTATCTTGGAGACTCAAGAAGTGCGCGCGAGAGTTTAATCGTCGCTGTCGCTTGTGCCTTCCTCGTCCGCATTAAACTTCCACATGCGGCCTGTGCACCGCGTCGCCTTGCACTGGCATAGGGACCTGATCTTGACGAGCTTCGCCTTCTCCTGCTTGGTCTGCACATCAAGATTCGTTAGTGACCTCGCTCTCATCTGTGGGGTGCTCACCATGGGGCGGAAGTCGTCCTCGTCGGGCTGGCCAAAGTAGGAAAAGCAGAGTTCCTCGCCCTCGACGACATCGCGCACCGTCCAGATCGTGAGCAGGCCCTTCTCGATGTTAGCCTCGTTAATGTAGCATGGTACGATGCCACAGTTCGGGTCACAACTGTGGTTCTGTCATACCCATCAATCGCTGATGTGCCCACAAAGTATTATCCGGCGTACCAGATAACGAGTGAACTAGGGGCGGGCCGTTAGAGCACGTTGGCAGAAGGGGATGTGAGGACTTACGTTTCCTACGTGATAGGCATCGATGCAGTAGGCCGCTTCTGGTTTCTTGCCGTGATACTCTTGCCATTTCGTGACATGATGTCCATCAATGTTGAACAGGTACGTGCGGCCAAACTCTTCATATTTCCTGCCGGCAGTCATCAGGACTTTTCACTCCAGTAGAGACGAAAGCACGAACTCCCCGCGTTCATCACCTTCTTTGGCGGTCAGGAATTCACCAGCATAGACACCGACGAACGTATGCGCAGGGATGTCTTGTCCCGCAAATATACCTGCACCCATTTTAGAATTGAGAGCAAATGGGTATAAAGTGCACCTTACCCCAGCCCTTGCTGGGTGTCTTCTTGATATCCACTTTGACCTTGCGGCCCTTCTGTACCACCTAGGAGCTAATCAGTCCTTCGAGCATAGAGTGAAGCAGAAAAAGAGCACACCCGATTTTGACACTGGTCATCGCACCTACACTTCGCGTTGCACTCGAAGATGGGGTGGTTGTCGTGGAAATCAGGAACGAGTCTGCCGTTCTTGTCGTATATAAAAGTGTTGGGTAACGGGGGTTGCTTCTTGTCCCACAATTCGATGTGCATCCACCTCCTTTGCTTCTGGGCGCAAGGGCACGTCTCTGGTCTGCATATGGAAACACAGTGGCAGTGGTCGAGGTTTTCAAGATCCGGCTTTGGCACGCCTTCGCCGTGGTACATCTTATTCGTGTAGTGGAATTCGAACGACGGGCAGAGCTCGTCGTCGACGTCGTTAATGATGTTGATCGGCGGGGCGTTGGGCTCATCCTTGCCGCTCCCGACAAGAATCTCGCTTTTGAAGATCGCGGGCCCCATACCTTCCGCGCGCCAGATGCTAGCCGGCAGTGCCATCATCCGGTCTTGTAGGTTGAACGACAGGTCCCGCGCGCACAGGTACTCGTCCGCGTACTCCATTTGCAAGGCCATGCCGTTCTTCTTCCAAGTGTAAACATTCGGCTCGTCGTAGTCGTCATCGTCATCGCTGAAGATAGTCATATGTGTCATGGCAGGTAGAAGAGCTTGTTCAGTGGGTTCGCTTCGGATCAACTGAGGTCGTTTCCCCCGTCCGCGCGTGGGCGCTGGCGGAATTGGTTTCTTGACTAGAGGCTTACGCTCCCGAAGGTTATACTGTAGATATTCTCCTAAGAATGACGGAAGGGGTGACAAGAACTTAGTTGGCCCACCTGTCTCTTCTCAACAGAGGTTCCGGGTGACTCGGAGCGCTCTTCTTCGCCCAACAATATGTCATGGACTTCTGCATCCGATGCGTGGTCTCCCTTCTCCCCGTATTCACTGCCGCTCACTGGGGGAGATTCAGGGCGCTGCTTCCGTGGCCGCCCGCGACGACGCACGGCGTTATCAGCTGGGGGCGATATAAGAGGCCCCTTCCTACGGCGGCCTTGTCTGCGCCCTATTGGCGGAGAGTCCTCGTCCACCTGCATGTCGTCGGACGGAGAAGTCTGACGTCGAGATGACTCGCCACTGCGGACCAGAGGCTCTTCTTCAGACGACGAGGATGGCTGAGGAGCACTCAGTCCAGCTCGGCAAAGCTGACTGGAATTGTACGTACTATCACGGCCATCTTGCCTTTGCCGACGGTAGGGACATCTAGCGATGTTCGTCTCGATACGGGGAAAGAGTCGCTGCCACTGGATACTGGCCCGGTAGATGACTGTTTCTGCGCTTTCAATGCCCTAAGCAGGTCAATGACATTTGGTGGCTCTGAAGAGGGCCGGCGCGGCGGGGGTACTGGGACATAAAAGTTTAGAACATATACGAGGACGGTACGCGGAGGTCAGGGGCGTTACCTGGTGTCTCGGCAAATATGGAGGGCGCGATATCAGCGAGGAGACGGGTGGTCGAAACGACATCGTCGGGGTCAGACCAGGTTGTTGGTTTCAATTCCTCATCGGAATCCGACAGGGTCAAGTCAATGAACGCGTTTTCTTGCTGTGCAAGTGCAATGCGAGCCGTGGCGATCGTTTTTCCGAGGGTTTTGTTTTCACCTAACCTTGGAGCTGTCGTTATCGTGAGGGGAGGGCCCTATGAAGAATGAGATATTCGCATCGTGATCAGTAGACGGCACTCACTTGTGATGTAGGCCTTTCTGGCATCTCTTGCTTCATGGGTTGAGTGAGAGGAAGGCTCGCTGTCGACGCATCGTGGGACTGTAAGTCCGCTGATCCCGATCTTGAGCCCTCAGATGAAGGCGGCAACTCCTGGCCAGTTGCAGCCGAACTAGCATACCCATCCGAGGCGCGTTCTTCGAGAGCCGGCGATGCTGAAGGGTCAGCAAAAGTCTGAAAGGCCTGTGGAGTATGTCCACCATTGGAAGACTGAGAACCGGTGTGTGCACTTGATGCCTTGCGCACATACACATCTTTGAAGAAGCCTGTCGGCCCAGAGAACAATGCATTATCGATGCGAATACCACGTTGAGGCGAAACTGTTGGTCGAGGCGCAGGTCCCACAGCCGGAGTATCTTGTATATATTTTGCAGACGATTGCGGAGAGGGCTGTGGAAGGGGTGAGGTTGCCTTGCCCGGGACAATTGTTTTTTGCACAAGCATAGGCGAGGCTGAGATAGACGTAGATGTGAGAGCAGAGATGGGATCTGCACGAGGGTGAAGTGGATCAATGTCTTTTATTATTGAAACCTATTCTTTCATTCGAAAGATAACCCTACCTTCTTCGTCCGTATCATCCAATACAATAGGATCATCTGACTTTCCAAGGGCTTGATACTTTTTATCGGTGACTCTCAAGGGCGCTATCACTTTGCCAGAGATTGCTGTTTAGTGTAAGGTTAAGCAACGATACGCCAATCTATTGATGCAAGCTTACGATGTCCGGAGCTAGAGGTTGTACCAGTATTGTCGTCACTCAAAGTCAGATCTATGGCATTCAAACTCGCTGGCAGCGTCTTCCTTCTCTCTAGTTTTACGATTGTCAAGTAGGTCCATTAGATAGATTATGTTCTATACACCAACCTTGGTCTTGGTGCAGAGATTTGGGGCGAAGATCTGACGTCGAGTTGGCATGCACGGTCCTTCCAGGCTGAGGTGCTTTCGAACCCAATGTCTTACGCAGAACATGTCGATTTGGGAACTTCTCTTTCAAGGACGACGACCCAGAAGCAGAGACCTTTGTCTTGATATGCGAGGGTGAAGGCATGGTACCATGCGTTTTTTCAAAGTTCTGAAACGCAGATGCTATCTTGCTAGGAGTAAGGGTGTTCCTTCTGTTGGAGCTAGAGGGTATGGGGGGCCGTCTCGTAGGTTTCGCGTGGGCCAACGCAGGGACATCGTCTGAAGCATAGGAATGAGCCAACGACGCGGCGAGTAGTGGCCTGTACGTACCATCATCGCTAACATAGTCTGAGCGACTGCTAGAGGCTGCAGGTCCCACGCGTGGTCGTTTGTGGCTATGGGGTGCAGCAGCGGTGCGAGGACTACGTGATTTCCTTTTCTGCGGCCGCGGGGTCGGTGAGCTCATGAGCTCGTCACGCAGCTCTTGAGATGATTCAAGGATGTCATCCTCGGTGGAGGACGTGGACGTGGTGGTAAGAGGTTCCTCTGTACCCGATGGGTTCATATGCGGCCACTTCGAGATGAAGAGACGCGACGGCTTACCAGTGTGGAGAGCCGTCCATTCGGGCTGCGATAGATTGCTCCGTAGGTCACTGCGACGCCTAGACATGACTGACGACGGCGACGCTAGCCGTGCCGGTGAAGAGAGAGCGCAGGCCGCGGGGAGGTCGGAGGCAGGCCTCAATTTAGAGGGCAGCCCGACGCGACCTACGGTGTGAGCTAGGCGCTCAATAAATCTAGATTGCACTGCGCGGGGAAACGCCTCGCCAACGACGCCCACACGAGTCTCTCGTCGTCGCCCACGACCTCGAGGTCTACTCGAACTCTGCTCACACCATCATGGAGAAGGCGTTGCCACCCCCATACGCGCCGCCCGCTCAACGTCGGCCGCGTTCTGCGCGGTTGGTCCTGCTGAGGCTCCCCATTCTCGTCTCGCTAGCATGTTTCCTCGTCATACTCTACGGCTTTGCCTTTGGTCAGGGCATCGACTTCTGGCAGGCATATACTCGCGACAACGTCTCCCCTCAAACCGCAGCTGCTCTTGCTCACTGTCGCGCTCTGCACGTGAAGCCTGGTCCTCCAGAGGGCTTTGACAAGCGGACGCAATCTGACAGATATGTCCCCGGTACGAAGGCCTACCTGTTGAAGAACGCAAAGATATGGACTGGAGAAAAGAATGGCACCGAAATCTTCCACGCGGATATTCTTCTCGACAAGGGAATCATCAAGGGTATTGGTCAGACCGCACGCAACCTCTACCGTGCATACAAGGAGGACATCGTCACCATTGACGTGAAGAACGCTTGGGTTACCCCTGGGTACGCGTGTCCTGCATACTCTCGCCTTACCGCGGCTGGATTTACGAATGCCTTGCAGCATTGTTGACCTGCACTCCCACTTGGGCAGCGCATCCAGCCCGGAGCTCGAAGGTGCTAGTGGTGATGACAATTCCATCCATGGACCAATTCTACCCTGGCTTCGTGTTTTGGACGGCTTGAATACCCATGATGACTCCTACGCTCTCTCAATTGCTGGAGGTGTCACGACCGCACTTGTGCTGCCTGGCTCCGCCAACGTCATCGGTACGCGTACAGGAGTGATTGTATGCATACGACTAACACATGTGCAGGTGGACAGGGTTTCACTATCAAGTTACGAAAGACCGCTGAGCGTTCGCCTTCGGCTATGCTTCTTGAACCTCCCTACCAGATCAACTCTTCGTTCCCTGATGTTGATGGGCCTATGAGGTGGCGTCAGATGAAGTAAGTGATCCGTGTATATAGTATTTCGTATTCATTGACCTGCTTCAGACATGCTTGCGGTAAGACATGATGAATAGTGTGATCCTCATAACTGACAGCGTATGCGTACGACAGGCGAGAACCCTAGTGAGAGTGTATAGTTCGACCATGAAAGTTGTCTAATCTATTCTAGGTCGAGTGTATGGCAATACACGTATGGATAATATTTGGGCTTTCCGCGAGGCGTGAGCAGCCGTTTTGGCTGTGGTAGGACTGTACTGAACGCCCTTCCACAGTTACAACAAAGCTCGGGAAATCAAGAATGCCCAAGACACATACTGCACAAAGGTTGAAGAGGGTAGGTTTGATGAAGTAGCCCATACCCCCTTCCCGCAAGACCTGCAATGGGAGGCCATGGTCGATGTTCTCCGCGGACGCGTCAAGGTTCAAGTTCACTGCTATGAGACCGTGGACTTGGATGATGTCGTCAGGGTAAGCTTGAGTTCGCTAGTTTGGTTTTAACTCGTTCTCTTTCTTACATGTGCAACTATTCAGCTCACCAACGAGTTCCAATTTCCCATTGCTGCGTTCCACCACGCACACGAGGCTTATTTGGTACCTGACACATTGAAACAAGCATATGGTGGGATCATCGTCCCTTGCTACGTAGAGCGCTTTGTCTTACTTGTGTATAGGACATCCACCGGCTGTGGCAATCTTCGCGACCCTTGCGCGATACAAACGCGAGGCCTACCGCGGATCCGAATTCGCGGCTCGCATTCTTGCCCAGAACGGGTTACAAGTCGTGATGAAGAGCGATCATCCAGTCACTGACTCACGCTATCTTCTATACGAGGCTCAACAAGCGTTCTTGTACGGTCTACCAGAGAATCTGGCCATTGCGGCGGTAACGAGGTGACTCACTTACCTCTAACACTGTAACAAAACACTTACAGTCTCAGCACTCCCGCGCAGATTTTGGGGATGGACCATCGTGTTGGGTTCGTAAGGGAAGGTGAGTCACACTCAATAGTGGCAAAGTATCAAGCATATTCATGAGTTCTACAGGGTACGATGCCGGTTCGTCAGCTCTCTAATAACCCAATTAAACCCAACTGATGATTTTCTGTAGACCTTGTCATTTGGGACAGCCACCCTCTTGCTCTGGGCGCGACTCCTAAACAGGTCTTCATTGACGGTATCCCCCAACTCGAGAATCCAGTTATTACGCGCAAGCCCAACGCTTTTCAACGCACACCTGAAGTACCCAACTATGATCGGGAAGCGCAAGCTGCTGTGGAGTATGAGGGACTTCCTCCTTTGGAACCAAACCAGGCAACATCGGGCACTGTCCTTTTTACTAACGTTAGAAGCGTATTCACGCGCGATGGATTCGAGGTTTCCGAAACGTTCTCGGCTCAGGACCATGAGGACCTCGGTGTTGTGGTGGTGCGAAACGGAACGATCGTGTGTTCGGGCCACAACGCTGCGTGCTTAACGTCGTCGCTGGTGGATGAAGCTCAAGTCGTCGACCTTGTAGGCGGCGCTATCTCTCCAGGTCTTACCACATTCGGATCACCTCTCGGCCTGGTTGAGATCGATTCCGAAGCCTCTACGAATGACGGCCTCGTCTTTGATCCTCTCGTCGACCGTGTCCCATCAATTATCGGAGGTGACGCAGCCCTCGTCCGGGCCGTCGACGGTCTGCAGTTCGGTGGACGTAATGCCCTTCTTGCTTACCGCTCCGGTGTGCTGAACGCCATTACCGCTCCTGTGGGCAGGCGTTTCTACGCCGGTCTTAGTACCACCTTCTCTACTGGTGCCCTCAGCAAGCTGGACGAGGAGGCCATCGTCCAAGATGTTAACGCAGTCCATGTTACCATCCGCCACTTCGGTAGCGCCCCTTCGGTCAGCACCCAGATTGGCACTCTCCGACGATTGCTGCTGGACCCTCCCAATGGCGACGCGGGCTTGTGGTTTAAGAACGTCGCGGAGGTTTGTCTTACATCTTTCAAGTATTGTCACATACTTACATTACATGCAGGGTAAAGTTACCTTGGTCGTCGACACGGACAGCGCAGATATTATCGCAACGCTTGTCCTTCTGAAGCGCGAGGTTGAAGTCAGAGTCGGCAACGCCATCCATCTGACAATCACTGGCGGCCTTGAAGCCCACCTCCTTGCTAAGGAGCTGGGTCAAGCCAACATTGGTGTTATACAAGTACAATCAAGGCCGTTCCCTACGACATGGGAGAAGAGACGAATGTAAGGATATCTGTGGCCTCCTTCACTGCGTTTGCGCTGAAGGATCTCTTCTTAGTCTGCCGGGCCATCCCCTCTCCGAGGAGAGTTCCATCGAAGTCCTGCTCAAGCATAACGTCACCGTCGGCATTGGCATCATTGAGCCCTGGAGTGCGCGCAACACACGCTTCGATGTCGGTTGGGTACGTGTGGCCTCCATCACCCCAGCTAGATGTTAATTACGAATGTTTGCCGTAGATTGCGATCGATGCCGGAGGTGATATTTCCAGGGCTCAGGCGCTGGCCATCGGCTCGACGAACGTAGAGAAACTTCTCGGTGGCAAGGTCGGCACCGCTACTCCTTCCGCCGTGGACTTGGTCGCAACGGAAGGAGGTGACTTGCTGGACTTTACGTCCAAGGTCAAGGCTGTCATCTCTCCCAAGAGTGGATCTGTTAACCTCCTCTAATATTATATCGAATCGTTGGACTGTAACACATATCAGCATTGCTCTGAGGTCTATTTACCACATTCCGATACGTTGCCTACCTTCTGCTATAGATGGGAGGCTCAAATCATTAGCAAAAGAACTCTAGATGTCCCATGGATTCGCAGAAAGAATTTGCCTCCAGACACTAGTGTAGACGAGCAAGACGCAGAGCGACGCTTGCCATTGATGTTGCTTTCACCATCGCCGCAGTAGTGTGTCACGAGCTCTAGCTTCGGTCTCAGTCTACGCTCCGAGTCGCGTACGTCTGCGATCTTCTGCGATCCACCTTTTCTTGGACGTGCACCAGCACAAGGTAAGTATCCGTGAATATGCTCTGTCCAGCGCCTAGCACATGTCATCAGGATGTGTCAATAGTTTTCACGCTCAGCGTACAGCATTATCGCGGCGCATTGCGGTGTTGAGTCACAACGTCGTGCAGATCTGACACCCGTCATACAGCCTTCGGTCCAAGCTTTATATACCTTGGAGGTAGTAAGTACTTTCGTGGCTTGATCCCAACCTAGCCATCGAAATGGGCCCAGGGAGGGCATCCTCTCTGTCCCTGAAGCTCAATACCACAGGACCATATGTATCTGGCGAGGTGCTCCAGGGAGAAGTGCACCTCCACTTTCCCAAGTTTAATATGGACGATGTTGAGAAATTGACCATCAAGCTGTCAGGGTCCATCCACACGTATGTCCTCCTGATCTGAGCACCCCGGCACTCCTATAATATGGGACTTACTATGCATAGGAGAATTACCAGGGAGAACGCAAACAGCACAAGTGTTTCTCGTCAAGAAGTTGTCTTGGCGCGAAGCACAATCTTATTGTGGCAAAAAGGTTGCGCATACCCTTCCCTCGACTCCCAGATATTGGTGTTACCTTTCGGCTTCAAGCTTCCCGCTGGGCTTCCGCCATCGCACTCCTGCACAGGTTCGCAATATTCGGCCAAAATTGAGTATGGATTGCATGTTTTGGGCGAGCGTCCTGGCACTTTTCGTCGGGATCGTAAAATACATTTGCCCCTGATCGTTGTTCCTGCTCATGAACAAGGGGCTCACATCCACTCGGCAATTATCGCAGAGGGCTGGCAGGGGGGTTGGAGGGCGGTGGAGAGAAGAGCGGAGATACGCAGACAAATCTGGGGACCGTATTCAGAGGTCCATGCAACTGTGCGCGTATATTCACGAGCCAATCATTATGCAGGCCTCTGACTCACCGGCTGCCTCAGCTTCTTATGCCAGATATCGACTACTTTCCCACGCAGACACCCTTACCGTTCGAGCTCAACATCGTGACTCACACACAGCCGATGAAGAGAGACTCGAGAAAGGACAGCCAACCAATCTTTCCTGCACCTCCATCGGATCCGAGAGAGCTTGCCTTTTGGATCACGCCGCAAGTGGAGGTTCACGCTCAATCGCGAGGGGTTCCGGGAATATTCAGGACTAAAATTAAGCTTGGAGGGTTTGGCCACAGCTCTGAACCAGGATACAATGCTGACGTTCAGGTAGAGAGAATAGAAAGAGAATGGGTTCCGCTACGAGATTCGCCCGACGAGAAAAAGAGCCTGGGCCAGTGGAGACAAGAGGTGACTTTCAAATCACGTTTCACGGTGAAAGCACCACCAACGTTCACTACGGAAACGCTGCTTCTATGGGTGAGCTGAATTAATCGAATCGTGTCAAAGATGTCATGTTCAGATCATGTGTATAGTACAATGCTACGATGAAGATCCCCTTCCCTGGCGTTAGAAATGACATCAAGTTCGAGTTCCCGTTCAAGATCGTCTCTCACTTACCCCCTCCAGGGACCGCTGCTACTTGAAGTCACAGTGTTCGCGATCCGTCGCAATATATGGATCCTTATTAGCCTTCCTAACTATGTGGAACATCGCTCTGCAGTACGGTAGCGAACTGTGCAGCTAGACCCGTAACGTCACTTCAAATTACAAGATTTAATAAGACCTCATCGAATTCATGGACCATATTTCACCATTTTCATGTGCTACAAGAGGTGCCTCACTCCTTTAAGGCGAGACAATATAACTTGAAGAGTTCTGCACACAGGCCAGGATATGTGTGCTATATAAAGCGGTAGGCTCGGGCTACTACGGGAGGGATGAGAGGTAGTAATATAAGGTAAGAGCACTTACCGACAAAACATCTGTGAAATGTGCGATTAACGAGAAATTTTACATCTACAATGCTTTATGAAGCTACTGTCGAGACCAAGCCTTGTCTGCAGCCAGCCCAGGAACTGTGTAAACCATCAGCTGAGGAACAGCTTTGCTATACTTCTGGCACAGCTCTGCTATACTTCTGGCACAGGCGTGCAGGGCTCTGAGCCTCTAAGCTTCCCTGAAGCTGGTATACTAGGAACCCAATAATACACTCGAGTCATTGGCAGAGATGCGGCATAAATCGCAATAATATAGCCATATCACGGAACTTCATTTCTCTTGTATACAAAAGACACGGACTTGTTCTAGTTGTCATCGTACGCACATTCACTGTTCAAATGGGTAAAGACCAGATATCCACCCTTTCTTTCATCGTCGAATCAAAAGGATCTCGGCCACATCTGCCCGGCGAAGCGATTCAGGGCGAAGTTCACTTGTGCTTCCCGGCGTTGGTTGAGGAGAAATTCGAGAAAGTAGCTGTGACGCTTTCGGGGTTCATCGACACGTAAGTTTTCCGTCCTTTACCATAGGGTGACTTGCGTCTGAATAAATCAGCAAAATTATACGCGGACAAGGCCAGTTTGATCAGACTGGATCAGACTCTCGTCAACAACGGGTTAATTTGGTACAGAGCGTCATCCAGCTATGGCGCAAAGGCGAGGCGTACCCACCGGAAGGCTCCCGCACTCTCGTATTGCCCTTCCGGTTCCATCTCCCAGCCAGCCTCCCTCCATCGTGTTCGCTGCGAAGCATGGAGTGGACAGCTGCCATCGAATACGCACTACAGGTGTCGGGAGAACGTTGTGGACCACACTCGAATCGAGCCATACGTCAAATCATCCCCGTACTCCCTGCTGACGCGGAAGGCGCGGTGCTGCAGTCGGTGATAACTGCAAAAGGCTGGCAAGGAGTCTGGAACATGCGAGAAAGACAAACCGAGATTCGCAGGGGGATGTGGGGGGCGTATTCACAGGTCAAGGCGATGGTACGCTCACTATCATCTTCGCGATTGAGTCTTGCATCTCAGGTGATGAGACGTCAGCTTTTCGTTCCGGACCTCCCAGCATTTCCTACAGAGACCCCTATACCTTTTCACCTGAAGGTTGTCACGATATCGAAGCCTATGAGGCGGGACGCCGTCAAGGAAGGCGAATCAATCTTTCCCACACCACCTATGGACCCAAAAGGACTCGACTTTTGGTTGAATCGAGTTGTCTGGCTCCGCGCCGACAATTGGACGAGAAGGGGTACATACCCTGAGGCCGCAAAGCTTGGAAACCTCGGAGAACGCTCACATGCTGGCCCGCATGCTAACTTGGAGATTGAGCCAATGGATAAAGTTTGGATTCCTCTGGAGGGGGTTTCGCCCAACGAAAGGAAGCAGGAGGGCCAGTGGAAGCAGGAAGTGACGATAAAATCGCGGTTCACGTTGAGCCAGACGCCGTCGTTTGAGACAGATATTTTGAAAGTAAAGGCGAGTGTTCATGAAATATCACCGCACAGTACATTTTATCTGACAGACAGTAAGATAGTATGTCGCCGTAATGAAGATCAGCTTCCCTGGCGTTGGGAACGATCTTGAGCTCGAGTTTCCGCTCGACATCACATCCCATATACCTCCTCCGGCTGGGCAGAACACCAACGAGCTATATCATGAGCTTGAGCTACCACCACCTCCATACAGAGCCAGCTGTACCAGCTGAACCCCAGAAGAACAATGCTGTGAAACTTCTACTTAGAACCGTGAACTTTGTGTGAACTGAAGTGTTGACAAACCTATCAACGACCAATGATACACCATGCCAACGTTCCGATATTGAGTGCCGGTTTCCGCATAGTACTGCATTATGCCGAGAATTGACGTGATTCGACGTTGTTCAGTGAACATCACATGTTTCCAAGGGTTTCGAGGTTTCGAGGGTTTAGAGGTAAACATTGGCGCCAAAATTGCGCCACCAGGCCCTCGTCCAAAAGAGGAACAACTTGTCCGAGTCACCATGGATGCTCGTCGAGCTTGGAAAACAGCAGCGACGATTTCGACCCCTTTATCAGTGACTCTTTTGGCCATCAAAGGCTGTGTATGTGCAAGATAGGGGAACTAGACTGGTTCTTGCCTGTGGCGCGGCTGCGCGTGAACATGCCAATGGGCGGATGCCGCACGTATAACGGACTGCAGAAGCATACGACATGATGCGCAGCTACCATTGACCCCAGACATCAGGCGGACCAGCATGCGGCCGCCGATATTCCATACAAGAAAGGCAGTGAGGCCGGTCATTTCCGACCAGACTGTCGCTCCTGCAGCACAGAACTAGATGGAATATTGTAGATCAAGATATGCTCACAGAGTGCAATGCTTGTGGAGTCCCAGAGGTTCATTCACACATTCACCCCAGCAGCTGTGTGTTTTAACATGATATGTCCCGAACTAACACTCTATGTTACGCATCTAACCTCAGACAGATTCTGTGCTCCCGTAAGCAACATTTTAAACTGACGTTCATCAAACACGTACGCTGGAGCAAGCTGTTGAGCTTGTTAACGCGCGACGCGACGCTGAGGTCGATCGACTTGTCGCCGAAGTCCACAATAATTCCGCCGAGGATCGAAGGGTTAACCTCAGAACAGCTAGCCTTAGATGTAATACACATATACGAGCCTAAGTGTTCACGTACTTTGTTAACGACCTTCAAGCTCTTCGACTTCTGCGCAGCTTGAGACTGCTTGAGTGTAGACTCGAGCCGTGTCTGGGCGTCGCGTGGCAGGGGGCCAGCGGAGGTAATCGTCACGGTCAACTCGCCCTTGTGCGAAGCAACGAGTTCATTGAACCCCTCAATGACACCCTCTGCCTCATTAAGCCTTCCGTTCTCCGACAGGACCGTGAAGAGGTTTTTGGTAAGCTCGGAGATAGGCTTCTTGGAACCACTGCTCTCAGCCTGCTTGAAGAGCGTCTGGAGACCACTTGCGCGGTCACCCGCAGAAAGAGTGGGGTTCGAAACGAATGTCTTCAGCTCTGGGACGCTGCTGATGGTGGAGGAGATGGTGGAGAGGTCGCTCTGGACCTTGTCAAGGTCGGCGGCACCCTTGGATCGCGCGGCGGAGAAGATGGCTTGAGAGTACTTGAGAGCGATAGTGCTCGCAGCGCGACGACCAAGAGCCACGGGCGCGGTGGCAGAGCGGAGAGAGGTGCGCAACATAGCAGCAGACGTTGGGCAGAATGGCGGGGACGGTGAGGGAAGTGGTCAGCGCGTCGTTGGCGACACAGACCTCGCTATCGGCATTTGCCGTGCGGGAGATTTCGGCTTGCGCGCTTCGATGCTACCGCTCTCCTTAGAATCGACTCCTCCATACTTCAGTCACACCGTTTTGTTTGCACTA
The DNA here is from genome assembly GCA_000832265.1 of Phlebiopsis gigantea 11061_1 CR5-6. Lineage (NCBI taxonomy): Eukaryota > Fungi > Basidiomycota > Agaricomycetes > Polyporales > Phanerochaetaceae > Phlebiopsis > Phlebiopsis gigantea. The sequence continues at coordinate 37,473 of KN840560.1, forward strand.
CAAGCACTCCTCTGGAACACAGCCTAATAAATAGGCAGCGGCTTGTCGTAGAAATTAGACAGCCCGCTCGACAACAGACATTATTGGCACAGTAACATGACGTGCTTTGTCACAAGGCCGAGGTAAACACCTTGCTTATGAACGACCATGATGTCTCCCTTTGTCTCAGAGAAGGAGCGCGTTGAGGGGTACACACATGTTGTTCTCATACTTACAGGCAGCGTAGCCTCTATCAAGGCACCTCTGATTGTGTCCGAATTGCTGAAGGTTTGTATATATTTGATTGAGTTCAATAACAGCGAATTTAACATGACCTTAGCATGAGAACGTCAAGATTGAAGTGGTCGCGACAAAAGCCTCGTTTACCTTCTTCGACGCCGGTGCGATACGTGAAGCGGGCTCGAGAGTATGGCGAGACGAGGATGAGTGGCTTGTACGTCATCCTGGCTATCCAGCGGGCCATCGAACTGATTAAAGTCATAGGAAGGGTATAAAGTCGGCGACCCTATCCTACACATAGAGCTACGACGCTGGGCAGACATCGTGCTAATTGCGCCCTGCTCGGCGAACACACTCGCCAAGATCGCACATGGCATCTGTGACAATCTTGCTGTGAGCTGTGCGCGCAGCGGCCTCGCACGACGTACTCAATTCTATTCAGACATCTCTACTGCGCGCACTTTCTCCAAGCACACCAACATATGTGTTCCCTGCTATGAATACTCTCATGTATGAACACCCGTTGACCAACGAGCACATACACGTCATCCGAAACGTTATCGAGTACAGCGTTGTAGGGCCTATAGGTAAAACCCTCGCATGCGGGGATGTCGGTGAGTATAATGCAAAGAATATGTGCTTATAGAAATATTCACTCTTTTGGCACAGGTTTAGGTGCCATGACCGAGTGGAGAGATATTGTACAAATCGTCGTAGACAGATTCCAGCTGAAGCGTAAAGCCGAAGTACTTGAACAATCCCAAGAGGCACGAACTGTATCATGATAGTGTGTAATTATGAATAAACAGTGCCGTGCGTTCCTATTTCCTACCCATTTTATGCGAAGAAGTCTACCTTCCCTCGTCGTGGGGATATGATAGCAACGACCTTGCCCTCAAAGCTCAGCAGGTCTCCACCAGTTGTGGCCACAAGGTCACCGTCGTAAGGATCGAGATCCAAGCCGAGAAGCTTCTCCACGTTGGACGAGGCTATTGCAAACGCCGAAGACTTTGTCAAAGCTTGAGGAGAATCCAGCAGGGCCTACAGCAGTTCGGTTGTTCGCTCGTTAGAATCTGCTTCCGCTCATGGCATTCTACAACTCACCCATCCGGCGTCGAAACGCAAGTTGCGTACGGCCCATGTACTCATGGTGCTCTCCGCACTCGTTCCCTGCGGTCCAATGCCAACGGTCACTCCAGCTTCGACCAGCTGGGCAATCGCACTCTGATTAACTACAGGAAGACTCGGGTTGCTGGAGCGGATCGTTAGTAGGCGAGCGCTACGATAAACGCACAGAACTTACACTCTGCGATAGTCCCAAGTGTATGACTATAGACATCCTTAGCATGCCGAAACGTTTCCTGGACGTGTTGCACTCACTAGAGGCCTAGGTGGGGATAAGACCACGCCAACATCTGCGGCGGCGAGGTCCGAAGCGAGCAAGTGTGCCTCGGCCCCTCCGAGAATCGTCAACTTCATCCTATGCCCGGTCTCCTCTTCGATTTCGCGCTTCAATAGAATCAAAGTAGCGATGATATCCGCGCTGTTCGTCTCAACGACCAGCGGGATCTCTCCCTAGACACAACACGTTAAATCCGGCACCTTGCACGAAGTCGCGTTGGGCCGTACCTGCGCAACCTTCGCGTACCACTTGCCGCCCTCGCCGTGCGGCGGATGCAACAGCACATGTCGAATTGCCGCGATCTCGGTGCTGACGCTGGGCACGTCGCCGTGCGCGATGCTCACATGCAGCGCCACAACGTCGCTCACGAGCGCGCCCTGCTCAAGCGCGTGCGCGGCGCCGAGCGAGAAGGCCGCGCTCAGGCCGGAGGAGAACGTCGCGTGCTGCGGCGCGGTGATGCCCACCGTCACGCCGCCACGGTACGCCAGCCTATCGCTACGGTCAGTCTCGGCTGTGCGGGATGTGCATAGGGTATGGGTACACACAGGGCATCGCGGGTGCCATAGATCAGCCCGTCGGCGGCGCGGGGCACGTACCCTGCACCGCCGGCGATGGCAGGCGGGTCGCCCGCGAGGAGGTTGTACGCGGGGCCGTCGACCGTCGAGGACTCCATCGCGATTTCCTGTAGACCGAGCGAGGAGCCCACCGTGACGAGGCCGGGCTGCAGCGATCCAGCGTTGAGGTCGACGGTCTCGGCATCCGCGTCCATGACGGACGCACATTGCGAGCCCTGTCCCTGGCATACAATACGCCCGTTCTGCACAACGACGACGCCCGCGCCCGGGATCGCATGCGTTTCGAAAGCGTTATAGACCGCACTATCCGGCGCGCGCAGCCAGACGCTGGACACATTCGTGAACACAACGGTGCCCGCTTTGGATTTGAGAGGGGCAAGCGGGGGCAGGCCCTCGTACTTTACCGCGTCCGCTGCCTCCTTGTCGTAGTCTGGCGTCTTGGGAGCGCGTTGTGCCGAGGCAGGTTTCTCGACGTTGTGCGGGGTCTCGAGCTGCGCGATGCCGTCAATGAACACCTGCTTCGGTGTTGCCCCAAGGGCGAGTGGGTGGACTGTCCCAGATCACGACATCTAAAATCGACCGTTCACAACCGGACAGCTTCAGGGGTGCTTATTACCGCACCTGCATCGTATCCTGGCTTGCAGGATCAGCTTATCTTTTTCTACACGGCAAGCAAATTTGCACCTACCCGGCTTAATGTACCCAATCCGGTGGTCGAGGCCTAACACCTTCGCGGAGGTCGTCGTGACCGACGCGAGCGCGATGGTTTCCTCAAGGCCATAGTGGTGCGCTTGCGCCGCCTCATGAATGAGGTACCGCGAGACGATAGCGGGATGGTCCGACTGCGATACATTTGAGCGTGATATGAGACAATTGCAGGAGTGCGAAGACACACCTTCATGACGACATCGATGTCGTTGTCTGCGAGGACGCGCGGCGCGAACTCGGAATGGCGCCAAGCTTCGCGTTTGTATCTGCGCGGGAGAGAGCGGTGAGCGGGATGCGCACCAACAGGCTGCAGAATAGGGCTTGCCTCGAGAACGCCGCAAACATGGCGATGGCAGGCGGGTGTTCTGTTTTCATAGCTGAATATCACAAAGTAAGTGCACTGTCGATGCATAGACACACCACCGTAAGCATGCTTCAAAACGTCGGGGACAAGCCATGCCTCGTGTGCGTGGTGGAACGCAGCGACAGGAAATTGAAACTCGTTGGAGAGCCTGACGAACGCGTCGAGATCGACAGCTTCGTAACAATGCGTTTGTACCTGTAGCGCCTCGTGAAGGAAAGTCAGGGGAACTAGCTAATCCACGTGCCTTGACGCGTCCACGCAGAACGTCTACCAAAGACTCCCACTGCAAGTCCTCGGGGAATGATTGTCCGTCGACCGAAGCCCAGTCGCCTATGAGAGCCTTCTCGCAGTACGCGTCTTGAGCATCCTTGATCCCGCGCGCAGTATTGTACCTATTCTCACGTCAGGGACCTGAACAACCAGTTTCATGCAGATGATTTGGAACTCACGCCGAGCGGAACGCCCAAAAAGTGTCCATACGCGTCCCGGCATAAACACTAGCTGCGCAGATATCAGGCACATCATGTACAGGCTCGGCCCGACCAGAGCTTACAGGGATTCTCGCCTGGTGTCGGAAATGACTCATGTCAATGTCCTGTGAGTAAGTTCATCAGGAAGCGGTACGCACCGCACGCATGTCTAGGAAATGGAGTCAGTGTAAGAATCCACGCCGCGTGGCCGGGTGTGCACGTACTTCATATGTCTCCACCTCGGAAGCCCTCCATTTGCAACGTGAGAGCCGTTGAGGGTGAACGGAGGCTCAAGGAGCATCGACGAGGGCGACCGTTCCGCCGTAGGACGGAGCTTTATGACAAAAGCCTGTCCGCCTGTGCGAGTTTGTCATTCACCCGCTTCATTCACACGGGCAGAATAAACACACCAATGGCATTGGCCGATCCAGGCAGAATCAATGCTGTGGTCAGGCCTCCAGAGATAGAACTAGCATAGCCTGTGGACGCGTGGGATCAGGATGCGGCGTGCATCACGGAACGAGGTGGATCATACCGTCGTCGTGCGTGTTCAGCGCGTCGAGAGACCGCAGCCAGGGCAGTACTGGGCCGTGGAGGGAATTGCCGTCGTAGGCACCGCTCAAGGCGGGGGAAGGTTCATCGCCCAAATGCGAGTGGACGTCGATGATGCTGCAGCACAGGTCAGTCACGCGAATGGCAGTTGATGTACAAGTTCGCGTACCCTGGAGTTACCCACGCGCTGTTGCAAGGCCGCTTAGCGAGTACAAAGCATGGACGCGTCTGTGCTTTGACTTACCCGTGCGCGTCAACAGTTACAAGGTCGTTGTATGCGCTTAGAACGTCGTTCGATATGTGGCCGACCTGCGCGATGATTCCTCCGGCAAGCAGCACGTCTCCGTGAATGAGCTCGAGGCCTTGGACTCTGCCAGTCCACACCGTGGCGTTCCGAATCAAAACAGGCCTGGTGCCCCGGACGAAGCGGTCGGACACGTCGCGGTCATAAAAGTCCGACGGGGGACCCGGTAGGAGATTGAGAGCGCGGCATCTGGACAGAATTTCAGACGCGTGGAGGGGTACCCGCACTGCCTTGGGGTTGCCATGGTGGGAGAAGTAGGCGGCGTGGTAGCAGAGGTTGAAGAGCAGGAAGACGGCGATGATGAGCAGCGAATGCGTTCTTCGCGGGTGTACGGTGTAGTCCATCATGGTGTGCACACCATGTGAGACGTCGGGCGACGAGCAAGACAGACGGTCGTGGTGCAAAGCAAGACTGGGTCGACGTCGGATACGTCGTCGCGCGTGGGTATTGCGCAGACGCGCTTGACTCTAAATTGCCATATGCATATCTGATGCTTGCGCAGTATGTAGAGCTCGAAACGAATTGCATCATGTATGTACTGCGAGGAGTCTTCGCACTTCACAAAGTCGGGTGCTCCTGGGCGATGTCTCGGTGGACGGCGCGGCGCGCTCGGCCCAGTGCACTGTGATTACTAATGTCGCTGATACAAGATACGCCCGTCGTGGCGGGAATCCTCGACGCTGGGCGAGCGAGAGCAGTACGGGGCGAGCGCAGACAGGCGTGAGGACACCAGCGACGACGTGCAGCACGCGCGAGGCGGCGAGCAGCGTGCGGACGGTGCCGGCGGGGACGCCACGTGGGAGCAGCCGCGGCGCCGAGCCCCGACCACAGGCGCTTGTGCGGCTATGTTATTTCTGCTGTCCGACCGCCCCTCATCGCGTGGGGCGTCGTCGGTGGTAGTCTTTCCCACCCCAGCATCCGCTCTCTCTCTTCTGCAACCACCACCTCGTGCAGCCTCCCCTCCACCGCCTCCCCGCCGAGCGCGCAGACTGAGAACAACAATAAGCCTCGAAGTGCGTGCGTCGCGACAACAGGCCATTGTCCGCGTGTCTGACCCGCTGCCTTTGTACCTAATTTCCGCAATCTTAAATAGGCGTGCGCTGTCGCGGTCGTTCCCCGACCAGCTCCTCCATCGCAGTGCCCTTCATGTTCTTCTCAGTCGCCCGGCTGCGACTCTTTATTGCATCCGCCTTCGTCCTACCTTCATTTGTACAGGCGCATGAGAACTCACTATGCAAGTATCCCTCCCAATACTCTCTCGCCACACCTAACGCGTTCTTTCTAGTCACTTCCTCAGTATCATACTGTTCTCCACCCGAGAGTCTCCTCATTCAGCAGTTCGATGTCGCTTACATTCAAGCAAACTCTTCAATCTCCTTCAACATTTCGGCGGCCAGTGTCGTGAGTACCACACAAGCATACGAATGCCCAACAAGCTCAACCTCACTTGACAGCTCCCCAATGTCAACGTTACCGCGGACCTCTTCGTCAACGTCTACGGCATGCGCCCCTTTAACTTAACACTCGACCTCTGCGACCTCCTCGGTGGTGCTCTCTGCCCACTCCCCACGTACAATTTTACTGGAGCAGACTCAATAACTCTCCCTTCCTCTGTCAGCATCGCACGATACCTCCCGGGCATTGCCTACAAGATTCCCGATCTTGAAGCGTTCGTTCAACTGACGCTAACAGAAGTTGGCACCGGAAAAGTTCGCGCTTGCATCCAGGCCACCGTCTCGAACGGCTGGTCTACCCGCCAAACGGGCGTGGAATGGGCGACGGGCGGCATCGCATTTTTAGCCCTAGCCTCTGCAGTCTTCTACTCCATTTGCCGACCCGACTCGCTCGCTCCGGTGCGCTTCATGGACACGATCTATCTATTCCAGACGATCGCAGCATCCGCACTGCTTGCGCTGAACTATTCAACCGTCTACCGAGCCTATGCGTCCAACTTTTCGTGGGCGTTGGGGCTGTTCAGCCAGTCTTCAAGTTCTTCCATCCAGAATTCCATCAATAACATGCGTCGACTCACCGGTGGAACGGTCGACGACTCTGATGCCGGTAGTGGCGCCGTATCGCTCGTCAACCGCGCTCTAAGTCCCTACAACAACATTTACAAGGTTCCACAAAGCCTGCTCTCGCGAGTTGCTGCGCTGCCAAGCGTAGATATATCTGAATTCATCGCCGGCAACGTCAGCACCTCTTCCCTGCCCTCTCTAGACTCGGCCAAAGTTCTAGTAGGCGGCCAAGTGGAAACCGTCACCGAAGACTCCTCCAACGTCCTCCAGGCCGGTATACCTATTTATGTCAACATTCTCGGCATTCAGACGGCGAACGCCTTCACAACTATTTTCTTGATTATCCTCATCTTGGCGGCGATAGTATTGTTTCTCCTCGGCGCTGGTTGGCTCATAGTCCGTGCAGTAGGCCGGACGAGCTGGGGGAAGCAGAGGGCAGAGCTGGTGGACGATGCACGTGCAAACTACCCTTCCTTTGCCCGCGCTTGGGCACTGCGGATCGCACTCGTCTGCGTCATTCCCGCTTGCACCTTCACATTCTACCAATGGACGCTGGGCGACGCTTGGCTGCCTGTCCTGCTGTCTGTCCTACTCCTCATCGCCCTCCTGTCTTTCGTCGTCCCGCCTGTGCTCCTCGTCCTGCGCCCCACCATATTCTCGCGCTTCATACGCCGAGAAATTGATCCCGTCCACTCCCAATCTCTTGTCCCGTATACTTCGCCCCTGCGAAGCGAGCGACTCTTCTTCGTAGCCCTGATTTTCATCGCTATCCTTGTCAAGACACTCGTTATCGGCTTCGGCCAGGCCCACGGGATGGTCCAGGCGATCATCATCCTCGTCACAGAGTTCCTGTTATTTGGTTTCATCATCGTCCTCAAGCCCTACCGCAACCGCCGTGCTGACTTCTTCGCCGGCTTCACCGCTTTCGTGCGTACGGTCTGCGCCGGCCTCATGATCGCATTTGCAGAGTCACTTGGGCTGGCCGCCATCCCCCGTGTTGCGATTGGAATTGTCGCGGCGGTGGTATGGTCCGTGCTCGTCATCGTCATGTTCTTCAACGTTCTCGTGAACCTCGGCGCATGGCGTCTCGTCCGACGCCTTGTACCCTGGCGGCGCGGTAGCATACCGAGCGATGCGACGTCGCTCACAAGCAAGAACCGTTCAGAGTCGTCACTCGAGAAGGGGCGTAAAGCCGCCGTCGAGGAGAAGACGCTGAGCATCACCCCGATCCCGTCGACCCACTTCAGACGGCCCGCAAATCCCGCGCCGTCCTACTCGCCCAGCACGCCGTCTGCGTTCTCACCGAGCACGACGCTGAGCCATTTCAGCGACCCGCCGAGCGAGGACAGCGCGACGACGCTCGGCGAGCAGCTCCCGCACCGCTGGTCATTCGCGCATTCGCCGCCGCCGTCTGCTTCGCTCGGCTCGCACGCACCCTCGCGTGTGCCCTCGACGGCGCTTTCGCCGACTGACTCGCACTACACGACGCCGCGGCAGAGCTGGCGTGCGTCGGAGGCGCACAGTGCGCACTAGGATTCCTGCTCCGTTCCGCCCGTTGTTTGCCCCTGGATATAGACATAGGTTATACATAATTTGTCGCGTACAAATATTCTAGCCGTAATACCACATCTACGAAACCTGGTCCCCTTCTCGTGTATACTTGCATCTTCACGCTCTGCCGCAGCAGCTCTGCCCACTCTCATTCATACGGACGCTGACTACACACCATCTCTGCAATTCCATAGACCGTAGACTACAATGCACTAGTCTGCACCATCTTTTTGTATCACCATGGCACATGTGTAGCGCGTTGTAATAACATAGAAGCTGAGTCTAACAACATGGTAGCGAGTGTGTTCGTGAGGCCTTTGTCACACCGGTGTGACGAGAGCTGCCCAATGGGGTGACAAACCGAGGCGTGACAGCCACTGTTGGACCGCACACCTCGAGGTAACGTCCCCGCGTGTGCACACTGACCTCTGTCCGCCATGGCATCCAGCGACGACGCGCAGATGGACGTCGACCGACCGAGCGCGAGGCCGTCGCCCTCGACGTCGCGGCGGCGCATCACAAACACGTCGGAGCGGCGTGCGTCGTCGCTCCCGCCGAAGCCTCCGCAGCTGCACGACGCGCACGTCGGGTACGTCTACGACTCGCGCATGATGACCCACACCTGCATCTCGGGCCACCCCGAGCAGCCGGACCGCATCCGCCGCATCTACGAGGCCTTCCAGCACGCCGGCCTCGTCGCCCAGATGCGCGCGCTGCCCATCCGCCCCGCCGCGCGCGACGAGGTCCTCCTCGTCCACAGCGAGACCCTCTGGGACAAGGTCATGGCCATCGGAGGTGCGCCCGCCCCCACCCCCCGCCCCCCGTCTCCGCGGCGTGCGGCGTCTGACTTTCACCCCAGACATGAGCACCCAGGACATCGTCGACTCCGAGGCGTACTACCAGGATCTCTCGCTTTACGTGAGCCCGAGCACCCCCGAGGCCGCGCGCCTCAGCTGCGGCGGCGTCATCGAGGCGACCCTCGCCGTCGCGAAAGGCACCGTCAAACGGTCCTTTGCGATCGTCCGCCCGCCGGGGCACCACTCGGAGCCCGACGAGCACATGGGCTTCTGCTTCTTCAACAACGTGTCAGTTGCGGTTAAAGTGACCCAGCAGCTGACGAGCATCAAGAAGGTCCTCATCCTGGACTGGTACGCGTCCTCACTCCCGCCGTTGCTCGTGTTGACAGTCTGGACACCTCCAGGGACGTTCACCATGGTAAGCCAATTGGCCCGCACCAGAATCGTCCGTTTATTGATATGCATAGGTAACGGCACTCAGAGGGCGTTCTATGACGACCCCTCAGTCCTCTACATTTCTCTCCACCGCTACGACAACGGCACGTACTACCCCAACGGCCCGTTCGGCAGCATGATCTCATGCGGAGATGGCCCCGGACTCGGCTAGTACGTATTCACGCATCGTTTGCGAGTCGCGGCCCTCATATAGCCAGCTCGGTAAACATACCGTGGCCAGGAAAGGGGATGGGGGATGCCGACTACATACATGCTTTCCAGAGCATTGTCATGCCCATCGCTATGGAGTTCGCCCCAGAACTCGTTATCAGTACGGACATGTCTACCAATTGCCTTCATTCTGAGCCAACGTCCGTTCAGTTTCTGCCGGCTTTGACGCGGCAAAGGGAGACGACCTCGGAGAGTGCGAGGTCACCCCCGCCGGCTATGCGCACATGACACATATGTTGTCAGGGCTCGCCAATGGGAAGCTTGTCGTGGCACTCGAGGTAAAGACTATTCTGGACATGCAGCCATAACTTATTTTTCTCCCAGGGTGGCTACTGTTTGGATGCGATCTCCACCTCGGCAACAGCTGTAGCGAGAGTCGTCCTCGGAGAGGCACCCCCGGAATTGCCACCCATGACGGCCTCGGAAGTGGCCACCGAGACTGTCTGGCAGGTTGCCATGCAACAAAGCAAGTACTGGAAGAGCGTCGTGCCCAAGACTTGCGAGCCGCGAGATGGTATGTGTCCTTTTGCTAAACTCCAAGACGACAATCATATCTGACGAGAGTCGGCAGAAATACAAGACATGACGTTCTCGATCCCCGGTGAGCCTCTTCGTTGCATTCTTAATATATCTGCTCACAAATCTCTTTCAGAGCTGCTCAAAGCGCACAGACAAGATTACTTGTTCAAACAGTTCAATATGCTGCAGATTCCGTTTGTGAACAAGGAAATGACAGATCGCTTCTACTCTCAAGTAACATGCACGTAAGAGGATCACCTAGGATTTCGTTTATATGATACTGAGAACTACACACAGGCCGGATATCATGGAAAACGACACCTTGGTCGTCTTTGTGCACGAGTTGTGAGATTAGGATTCTTTTCGTGGCTGACGGGTGCTGAGTTTGAGATAGCGGGAACCTGCGAGTAGAGCTCGAGTCTGCTCTACTGTGCAATCTACACGAAGAGCACTCATACATGGTAACCCCGAATCTGCCTAAATATCTGTGTATTATGACCCTCACGCTGTTTGCCAGGTCGACTTCAGCAAGCAGCTGATAGAGAGGGTGACAAGCTCAGGCTACGCACTTCTCGACGTGAATCTATATCCCAAGCCTGTCACGATGACAGGTCCAAGGGTTCGTCTCACTCATCTGCTATTCCCATTTTGCAACCTTCCTAAACCTCGCACCCCAGAGCCGGAATAGAGAGATCAAAGACTGGTCCCACGACGTCATGGTCTACCTATGGGACAACTACATCCAGTAAGACGTTTTGGCAAGCTCAATGGCCATGCGCTAACGTGCTGTAGGCTCACCGATGCGCGCAAAATCGCGTTGATTGGGCACGGCCCCGGCTGTGCGGCCATCATGTCGCTTTTGCAGAACCGCGGTGAGCAGACAGCCATAGCTTCGAGGAGATGTGGACTGAGTCAGGTGTACCCTAGCAATATCCTCCATGCGGTCGGTACGAGCCGTCGTGCAGGTTGTGGGCAGCTACAACGTACCAGCCGCGCCGCGAGACATACCAGAGCTCTCCCACTGGTATGCCTATGTGCGTAGTGTCCTGTTTCCCTAGATACTGTTCCTCATGCTGGTTCCTAGCACTCGATGGTTGTCGTACCCGACGGACACAGGTTCCTTACCGGAACAAAGATACTTCAAAGACACGGCAAGATCGTGGTCTCAGGTTCGTTTCGCATTGTATCATGCAGCCGACGGTATTTGGGAGCTCATTTGTGCCGCAGAGGAATCCAAGCCGATCCTACTCATCACGAAACACCTCACGCAGATTTGCAACTTTATCGACAAGCGATTACTTCGTGATAAATCCGAGGCGCCGACGAATGGGGCGTAGCATCACAATCTGTTTGCATGTTCACTCATCTTGTACATTGTTTTCTGCACGGCTGTTCTTTGGTTTCTTATTCCCGTTGATCTGTGCCTGTGCTATCCCAGTGTATTCCTTCACTATCCCAGTGTGTTCCTTCACATGATGTCGACGAGACCCCGCCGGGGCGATATCACGGCGGCGACCTTGCTGGTAAAGTCGAGGAGGTCGCCGCCGGTGGTGGCGACAAGGTCGTCGTTGGTGGCGTGGATGCCAAGCAACTTCTCAAGGTTGGTGCTTGCAAGCGCGATCGCCTCGCTTCGGGTGAGCACGCCGCCCGTCTCGAGCGCGGCCTGGCGAGTCACGATAAGTAAGAGTGTGCACGACGCGCAGAGAAGAGGGGTCTGCTCACCCATCCAGCGTCGAAGCGCGTGTTTCGCGCCTGCCAGGTGCCCGTGATGCCGATGGCGACGGTCACGTTCGCTGCGTGCAGCGCAGCGACCGAGTTTTGCTCTGACAGCGGCGGTCCCGGCAGCCTGCGTCGACGCCCCCATGAGCACCATGTCCGCAACACGCGAAGGACTGAAGAAGGCTTACACGCGGCGCTCTTCCCAGGAGTGCGGGAACGGGCGCGCGTTCGCGAGGATGACGCCGGCGCCCGCCGCGCCGATCTCCTTCGCGAGCAGGTGGGCCTCAGTCGCGCCGGCGAAGACGAACTGGAGCGACGTGTCGAAGTTCGCCTCGACCTCGGCCTTGAGGCGGATGAGCGACGCGATGGCGTCCGCGTTCTCGACGGCGATGACGAGCGGGACCGTGCCCTAGAGAAGGGCGCGTGAGCGAGGCGTGACACAGACCGGAGGAAATGGCGCACCTTGGTGACCTTGTCAAACCACGCGCCCAGCGCGCCCTTGCCGCTGCCGTGCAGCAGCTTGCGTAGCGCCGCGATCTGCGTGCTGACACTCGGCCCGCCGGACGAGTGACCGACGTTGACATGGAGGGCGGCGTCCTTCTGGATGAGCGCGCCGTCTTCCAGCTGGTGCAGCGCGCCCGTCGCGAAGGCCGTGCTGACACCAGAGATGAGCCCGACGGACTTGGGCGCAGTCACTCCAGCGGTGACGCCATGTCTGTACGCGTACCTGCAAGCGCGTGTCAGCAACTCGTCGAGTCTAGTGAACAAGATGGAAAGGCAACGCACAGGGCGTCACGGGTCGTGAACTGCAAGCCATCGGCGGCGTGAATGACCGCCTCGTCGCCCCCGATGATCTGAGGCACAACATGGACCAGCGGGTCGTATACATAGCCGTCCGACGTGCTGGGTTCCCCTTGAATCTCCTGCAGACCGAGCGGCGAGCCATAGGACAACAAACCAGGAGCGATCGAGCCACCATTGAGGTCGATAAACTGCGCCCCAACATGCAGGTCGTACAGGCAGGTCAGCGTGCTCACGCTCGCGCTCGCACACGCAATCTTGCCGTCGCGCACAACAACGCCGCCGCGGCCGGCCGCGCTGTGCGCACTCAGTAGTTCGTGAATTTCGTGGCCTTCCTTGACGAGCACCTCGCTGACGTTCGTGAAGACGACCGTGCGCGCCGTCGCGTGGGCGGGCAGCAGCGGCGGGAGGCCGTCGTGGTCCAGTGTTGCAGCTGCCTCCTTGTCGAAGTTTGGGGTTTTCGGGGGCGACTGGAGGAAGGCGGGCTTCGCGTGCACGTGTGGCTCAGCGAGCTGCGGGATACCGTCGATCCAGACCTGCTGCGGGGTGGCCCCGAGGGCGAGCGGGTGGCTGTCCCAGAGGACGACATCTGTGAATGGGTCAGGATGGGTGAGGCTGTGGGCGCCTGGCTTCACTGACCAGCATCATAGCCTGCAAATCCAGTTAAAATCACTCGACAACTGTACAGAATAAGTCACACCTTTCTTGAGGAACCCGATTCTGTGGTCCTGACCGAGCACTTGCGCAGGTGTCCCAGTCACGGCAAGTAGCGCGAGGTTCGCAGGCAAGCCAAAGTAGTGTGCCTGCTGTGCTTCGTGCAGCAAGAACCGTGAGTCGAGCACAGGATGGTCGGACTACAGACCTATTCAGCACGAGCAGTTGATGAGAAGAACCAAAATGTCCCTGCCTTCATGATGACTTGTAAACCGTTCTCGGCCAAAATCTTCGGAGCAAACTCTGAGCCGCGGTAAGACTCTCGCTTATAACGAGCGTTAGTTCCGAATAATGCGATGGCGGGAGGGTGTCCTAAGAGCAGACAGTTGCATGAGTGGACGTTTTGGATCTTGGGAAGATTCCACTTACCGTAAGCGGACTTGAGAGTGTCAGGAACCAGATACGTCTCGTGGGCATGGTGGAAGGCAGCAATTGAGAATTCGAATTCGTTCGTGATCTGAGGCCATGTACACGTTAGCCACCAAATGCCAAGTTCAAAAATTTTCTACGCACCCGAACCATGTCGTCCAAATCAACAGTCTCGTAGCAATGGTTGTGAACCTTGATTGCACGTTTAGCGAAGGACCTCTGTATGGTTCATGATACACACCTTGACGCGACCGCGGAGGACGTCCACAAGAGCTTCCCATTGATAATCTTCTGGGAAGTCTGGTGCAAGACCTGCCCACTCTCCCTTTGTGGCCTTTGCACAATATTCATCCTGAGCGACTTTGATCTCGCGTGCCTTGTTGTAACTGGAACCCATGGTTAGATAGATAGCGTGATGGACAGAAAAACAACACAACGTACGCTTGACGGAACGCCCAGGTCGTGTCCATCCTAGTTCCCGAGTACACACGGTCTGAAAAGGGATGAATAGAGGTGGGGAACGTAACGGGACCATACGTACCAGGGTTCTCGCCTTTGTGTGGCGAGTTCGATCGTCAGGAACTATTTTGTTAGAACGATGGATGTATACGCACCGCAAGCGTGTCTGAAGTATATCGATTAATAGAATGAAGATGATCGTAACCAATAAGTATAACTTACTTCATCTGCCGCCACCTGAAAGCCACCTTGGGGTCGTACTCTGTCGTGTTCGTAGAGTACGGACTCTCGAGAAGCATGGACGTAGGGGACCGTTCCTTGGTAGGACGGAGTTTGATGAGAGCGCCCTGACCGCCTACAATCGAAGTGTGAGGCATGGCGAGAGATAAGTGAACCTTGTGCTTACCGATGGCGTTGGCAGAGCCAGGCAAGACAAGAGACGTGGTGACACCACCGGATATACTGAGAAGGAACGCGTCGTCGTGGGTGTTGAGAGCATCGAGGGCACGCAGCCACTAATATGCAGCTTGAGCGATGTCAAGACTGAGAGGGGGCACCTGTACACACCGGCAGAATAGGGCCTTTGCGAGAGTTACCGTCGCTAGCCCCCCTGAGACTCGGGGCGGAATCCACAGTCAGGTGACTATGCATATCGACGATGCTATAGCGAAGGTCGTAGTCAGTGCCATGCTCGCGGCAGCCACAAATACGCGCACCCAGGGGTCGCCCAAGACCCATGGGCATCGATGGTCACAAGGTCTTCAGGCCTGAACCGAGAGAGGACACGCAGGTCGATATTTCCGACCTGCTGCACGACGCCCTTGTCGAGGAGAATGTCGCCTCTCCATGAGACGGTTCCATTGAATTCGCCCGTCCAGATTGTCGCGTTCTGACACGGTTAATAAGCACTTTGCGAGTAGGTGCCTAAGCTCACCTTGATGAGGGTCGGGTTCGTGCCAGGCACAAATCGGTCAGAGTACTCTCTGAGAACAAAGTCCTTTGGAGGGCCAGGCTTGACATTGAGCAAGCTACACTTGTCGAGGATTTCGGCGGCGTGGAGAGGGACCTGGACTGCGGGAGAGCTGCTTTCGAGACGCGACCCGAAGTACGACCACTGCGTCACGGCAAACAAGGTCACGGTCGCCAGCAGCAGCCGCCACGCACGTCGTCGGTGTGCGCATTTTGCAGGGCGGGCGTCGCTGGGCGCGGCGGCGACGGGCAGGACGGTGGGGAGACTCTTGTCCATGGTGGGCCGAGTGAGGGCCGCGTTTGCCCACGGCGTAGGCTGAATATATAGCATGTGCGGGCTGCGATATGCGAATCATATTGCGCAACAGTGTGCGAGACGGTGGCATGCGTTCCTCGACGCGCTCTCCCACCCGGCACGTCGCGGCACGGCCGCCCGTCCAGGTTGAGTTCGACGCTCATGCAGCACAACGCCGTCAAGCCCCCCGTCGTCCAGCCCGGCAGTGGCAATAATATTATCGTGAACCCCTGTCAAGTCAGTGCGCCTTCAGCCAACGGGAACGGCTCACAGACCGCACCACCGTAGAGAGGCAACCCCATCCTCGAGTGCGTCAAGAATGTCGGCAAAGAATTCGGAGACATCGTGGCCGATTACCAGGTAGGACGCACCACCGGCGTGCTCTTCCTCAGGTTTGTGTCTTGCATGAGCTCTATGGTACCCAGTCTGACTTGCGCCGCAGTTTGAAGTACCACAGGCTACACCCAGAATATATCCACCAGAGGATAGAGCGTCTGGGTACATCGTACAATCTACGGATACTATTGATTGTGTGCGACGTGGTAGGTGTAACCTGCAATGTGTGATGCTACCTTGTTCACTCTCGCACAAACAGAGCGAGCACCAAGACTGCATACGAGAGCTGACCAAGGTCGGTACTACTGTCCTAGGGTGCCTACAAGCCCCTAACGACTGTGTAGACATGCCTGCTCAACAATATAACCGTCATCGTTGCATGGTCGTAAGCTATCCGCATCATAGCTGTCCCCTCCACTCTTCATCTACTGTCAGACCAGAGGAAGCTGGCTTCTACCTATCCACCTTCAAACAGTTTGAGCACAAGCCACCGACGCTCATAAAGGAGCGTGTTGACAAGGACTACCAATCGATGCTCCGCACGGCCCTCACGAGCATCAACAAGGTGAACAAAACCGATGTGGAGATCCTGCGCACCTCCGTCGGAGTACGCCGTCCGTTCCTCACGCGCGGAATCCCGTCTCACCCACCCCCAGAGCTTCGCAGACGTCGCTCAGGCGTCCGCCAGCACGCTCCTGCAGCTGCCCGGCTTCGGCCAGGTCAAGGTGAAGCGCATCAAGGACGCGTTCGAGAAGCCCTTCCGCGGCGGCGGCACAGACACCCTGTCCTTCACCTCCCAGCCGAAGGGCGCCGACAAAGGCAAGCAACGCGCTGACGCGCCGCGCCCGCGCCCGCCGAGCCCGGCGTGGGACATTGAGCTCGACCTCGACGTGACGCCCCCGCCGTCCCCGCCAGCGCCACGCAAGCGGCCGCCGAGCCCCGTGTGGGACATTGAGCTCGACCTGAACGACTCCGACATCGAGGAGGCCGTGCGCAAACGCCACAAACCAGACGACGGCGTAGACGACGAAGCCGAGTTCGGGCCGGCGGGTTTATTGCAGTGAACACTACGTGTACGCTACGCCATGTTACGATTACCGCAGAGAGTTATATTCTATCTAATATCCTAGAACGGGATAATCCCGCCCAGGGCTGTAGCTCGGTAGTGTACGCTATAAATATGAGACAATAATGTAAGGTGACTAGGACGACGTCTTGGGGACGGGGACGGGAAAGTATGCACGAAGACCTCCAGGACGACGCCTGGCTTTGAGCGCCGCCTCGCGCTGGTAATGTACGCGGAATGAGAGCTGCTGGAGCGCCGCCTTTACACGGGACCTATCGAGATGGGCAGCGCGCGTATCCACTGCACCCGAACATTAGGTTTTCTACCCCTTCCGCAGACGCGAATAAAAAAGACGCACCAATTTTCCCATGGATGACATCCAAACAGTGTTTGATCTGCTGCAGCTCCGTCTTCTGCTTCTCGGGCGACGACGGCCTGCCACCGACACACGCCGAGCCGCTGACGCGCTTCTCCTCGTGCACGTATGCGGGCACGTCGCTCAGCGCAGCGCTGAGTATGTCGACGTAGGGAAGCAGGTTGTCGAAATAGTCGTCCTCCTCGGCGCCGCCAGCGACGTCGAAGAGTGTCTTGGAACCGCTGACGGGCGAGAGCATCTCCACGTATGGTTCCAGCGGTGGGAGTATGTCGTACTGCCCCTAAGAAGGCCGTGTGAGCGCGGATAGAGGCTGCCACGTCATTAAGACATACCGGTTTCAACGCATCTGCACCTAGCAGCAACACATGTGCGAGCCATCGCTTGACGCGGCCCATCTGAGGACACGAGCCGAAAATAAAAACGAAGATGTATGCCTTGTTCACGGGCGTCATGTCTTTGGCAAAGTCGAATAGTCTCGAACACAGTGCAGGTTCCTGCGACCGCCATTGTGAGCACCACCGAAATCAAAGGTAGCCAGGTCACACACGCACCATCTCAGAGTATTCCGCCAACAAGCAGGGCATATGAGAGCCTATGGCTTCAATTGCGACAGCGATTTCGGTCCGAAGTTCTGCATTGGCGGATGGGTCAAACCCGACGAGGATCAGCGCCATAACGAGGTCCGGCGCGTTCCGCGGTACGATGACGTTGTTTCTAAACGCGAACTAAGTCACTTTGAAATCCGGGCATAGATCTGACGGGTACATACAGAGCAAACGTCTTTACGACGTCCACCATACGCGCAAGGATCTCCTCGCGTGATGTGGTAGGAGCTAAGTCATTACGGATATCCGAGGACGACTGCAGCCCACATCGCGTCAGGATGTCTGCTTTTGCGCCGAGTCGCACCAAAGCCGAGACGAAGGGCCCGGTGAACGAGCACTGCACATCGGACCGGTCAGAGAGGGCAAGTAGACATCCATGCGCTCGCTCGCTGACAGTGGTATCCGGGAAGAGCTCTGCAGCAACACTGTTAGCATAGACCCAGAACGACTGATATAATAAGTCTGTACGTAGTGAAAATAACCACGAAATGAGCTGTGGCCTGTAGGTCTCGTTTGATCTAGTGAGCAAGCGGGTGCTCAGAAGGCTTGATAACAGGGTGACATCTATGGAAACCGACTCTCAATTATGATATATGCCAATACGCACTGACACTTGCCTTGTTTCTGGACTGCTGCCTGCAGAATGTCGAAGATACGGTCTGACTTGACGTCATCTTGGCCAAGAGGGAGAGAGGGCAGTTCAGAATCTTCGTCCAAGACGGACTCCGCGTCGGTCACAGGATCTTCCCATAGCGAAACCCCCTTCTGCCCGTTTTTCTTGGCCCTGCCCTTCCGCAGCCACCCCTTCCGATCCTTGTCCAGAATCTTGCCTACGGCCGCACCTTGCTCGTCGCCCAAGTGTTTCGTCGCTTCTGCGATATCCAGCTCATTGTCTTCCCCATCGCTATCAGTATCGTCTGCATTGTCGCTGGTAGAGAGCTTAAGGCGTTGGGTACCCTGGTGGGCGATACGCGCAGCTGCCGTCTCGTCTGCCCACATCTCGTCATCGCTGTCCTCCTCCCGATCCATCTCCTCGCGCATCTTGCCCTTGCTCTTCGATACGAGAGCCTTCTCGTGCATGGCGGCCTCCGCGAGACGAATGTCGTCGATGCCCTTTCCAGTCTTAGCGTTCTTCTTCTTTTCCCTCAAGAGTTTGTCAAGTGGGTTAGCGACGCTCTTCTTGGGTGGTGGCGGGCGGCGCGACATGTCTGCATCGTCGTCTGGAGAAGCCAAGCAACGACGCTGATCTGACGGGGACGACCGGCGGCGGAAATTGTACCGCGTAGAGGGACCAGCCTCGGGCTGTTCGGGCTCTGGGGAGGTGCCCATGGAGGTCAAGGGGGAAGACAGTCGGCCCTTTGGTTGAGGAGGTGGCGTTGCTTTTCTGCGTGATATACAGGTCAATAAAACAGCTATTGTGATATGGAGATTCGTCACCCACTGAACAGGTTTAATATTAAAGTCGAGAGATTCGAGGTCGCTATCACTGAGATCATCCAATTGTATCTGGTCTTCGGAACTATCGAGTTGCTCTCTGGCAGCCGCTTGTGCTGCCGCCTTGATTCTCGCAATAGTTTGCGCTGTCTTTGTAGCAACGTCGAGAGCAACAGGTGTCGGCGGCATCGGGGGGAGTTCGTCAGGAGGTGGCGGTGTGACAGGCCGGGTAACCCAGGCTTCTGGCTCTGGTGCGGGAGGGGAGGGTGTGGAAGGCTCCAGGTCAGATATAACAGATGTTAGACTCGAAAGGGAAGCCAAATCTTCCTCTGCGATGATCTGCTGACTGACTTCGACATCCGACCCCTGGTGCGGTTGCATGCCTTGGAGGAGATTGGCAGCCTCCGTCATATCTACGTCCATAATGGAATCCTCAACAACCTGACCAATGTTGAACGGCGCAAGCTCCGGAGTGGGAGACCGCTCGCTGGGCGAGGTCAAAGGAGAGTCAGTCAAAGGAGGGGTCGGTCCATTGTCCACCGTGAGCACTGAGGTCTCTCTTCTCCATCTATCTACCGATGCTTTGACCTCTTTCGCCTTCAGACCGCCCTTCTTCTTCCTCGGCAGCTCGAGCTCCAGTTCGTTTGAGTAACTAGCAGGGATTTCCTCATTATCTCCTTCCTCGCCAGATGTGTGATCAATATGGTGGCGTGCAGCCGTACCAGAGATGCGTCGCCTTTTCGAGGACGTTGATGGCCCGCTGAGGCTGGAGGGTGCATCTCTTGAGGGAACCACCTTTGTGGCTTTCGCAGAGGATGCTGGAAGTCGCGGTACCGGGGCCCGCGCGAGCCCCGCCTTCATTACACCAGGATCAGGCTTGAACATCTCGTCATCAGTGCTGTCGTCCCAGTCCAGCTTACGCTTCTTGCGTACAATAGGCCTTGTTGAGGAGACAGACATGAGAACCGTCGTAGTGGATTTCACGCGTCGCTTGACAGTAGTCTTCGCGCTAGACTGCGAAGTGGAGGGCGTCATGGTCGCCTTGGAGGGAACACTCGCCTTCTTGGAAGTGAAAATCTTCGACTTATTGGCGGATGAGCTGGGCCCGGCGACTACCGCGACAGAGTCGGCGGTGTTGTTCGTGCGCGAGCGGATTGTGTGGGCATAGGTAGCTCTTTCATCGATAGACTCGCTATCCGAGGAGACATCAACAACAGCTGTCTTCGTAAGAACAGTCTTTCTCTTCAAGCCTGGCTTGAGGCTCGACTTCTGAGATGGCGCTGGTTGGGACGACGAAGGCTGGGAGGCCAACTGCGAGGATGGGGTGCTTATCGACGACCGTCGCGCGAAAAAGTCGGTGATGTTCCTATTTCCCTTCTCGATTTTCTTCGCGTTTTTGCTCATCGCGGTCAATGGTGGTGGGAACAGCGATGGAGGTGAGCAGTAGCAGCTTAATGAGGCGGCGTGACGCGCCCTTTCCGTTGATTTCGAGCTCGTCACGCGCTACAGACTCGTGACATGCGTGTCGGAGCCTGGACCCCGGGCCACCCTCGCCTAACTCGTCTAACGCCATCCCGCCCCCAGATACCACTCCGTAACCGAGTACTAGTCTCACCAGTGCGAAGACCGAAGCCAGTGTACACGCGGGATACCTGAAGCTCGCTTCTGCAGTGCGCACTCCGGACTGTGTGGAATCTACGTGAAATCGGCAGATTTACATGACATGCCTATGCGCCATGCCCAGCGACAACATATCATCAGCTCGGTACGCTTCACGTCACGGTCGGCCTCGGCACTGTTCATTGACTATACCGTATGCACTTGTCAGATTGAACGTTTACTGTATCAACTCTATACAATATCATTCTTCCTCTCCCCATTTCTCTTGCCGTTCTTATGTCGAACTATCTTCCAGTTCCAATTCGCTAGGCCGCGTGACATCGACCCAAGGCTCTCACTGCGCTTCTGGTTCATTCTCATACTGCTGTTCAACCTCAGCAGCATCTGGGCGCACGCTTTCCAAGGTCCAACCATGGGGAGATCCGTCATACTCGACTTTGTGGGTACCGGTACGTTGATGTGTTCTATCCGTCCGTAAAGTTGATCGAACCATTGCACGCAGCCCGTCCGCCCACGAAACTACAACTTCTTTCCATCGACTTTGCCATCGTCGTCCTCAACATGGTACTCACAACAATTGCATACGAGACGTCGGTTCAAGCCGCGATGCCGGCAGATACCCCCGACCCACTTCTACCTCTCCCACCATCCATGCCGGCTACACCGATTCTTTTTGACGAGGACGCTCCGAAAACGGACCTGCAAATTGAGCCGCAGTACATCATTGACCTCCATCTTCGCCATATAATCCATAGACTGAGAAATCCAGCACCACCTCCGGCGGAACGAGACGCTTCTGCCGAGGATTTGCTACCACTCCCCAATACAACACCCTTTCAGCTATCCAATTCCCTCCGGCTGCTCATGCAAATAAGGGCGAGGGTGCGTACAAGAGCTCAAAACGAGACTGAAACTCGAAGAGGGCAGGGTGGGGAAGCTGGAGATAATCGTACAATCCCTGGTGGCTTGGACTCTACTTGATTGATTTAATATCCCAAGGGATTAATGTGTATGTTTAATATTGGGGGGTTTCCGTATCTTGCATTCATCACCACTTGCGCTTCATCTGGGTGAGGATGGGTCAAATGTTGAATGAGAGTATGATTCCGGTGTACTTACGGCTTCTCGTAGACATGCACCAAACTTTGCAAACTCCTCCCTGCACGCATCTTTTTTGATATCGGTGTACGCGGCTAAGATACACTTCCCGTATTCTGTGGCTTGTGCCGAGCAAGTCGCTGTTGAATGAAGTGCCAACCGTTTGAGCGGGGTCGACGCGTTCGCAGACTGCACTGCACGCATCTGTGTGGTCGCAAGCTGTGTTCAGTATGGTATCGGCCGTAGAATTCTCTTGCTTGCAGTTATAGTCGAAGGGCGTGTAGAGTGCAGCGAGGTGCAATATTGGAGACGCACCAAGCCAAGTAGATTCCGACTCTCCCACGTGGCATGGATCAGGACAGGGCGTGACAGGGCGCTCGTGCTTGCCCTCCGCGTTCGCCATCCGAACGGTACAGTATAGGCCTTTCTCCCATTCTCCGGCCTAATTACGCCCACGTCTCGTCCCAGCTCTCATGTATTAGCGGGATCGCAAAAGGACGCATATACAACTTCTCCCTGATACCCTACAACGTCAACTCGCTCTCGACATCCGCCATGCTCAATTACAAGCTTCTAATCGTCAGCATTTGTATTGTTATTGGTCTAACATTATATCTTTTCTATTGGAATCGTTTCATGGGATTCATCTTCAGTCGCGTTCTGAGGCTACTATTTTGGAACCAGAGGGAAACAAGTATATGGGTGGATATCGGTAAGTCCTTACTCCGGAAGCCCAGAACCTTGCTGGCGATTTACATGACCTAGGTTCAATCCACTTCTCTCTTCTGACGGGAAGAATCCTTGTGAAGGACGTCGTATATCATTCTAGCAACCAGACCATACGCATAGTGAAAGGCCAAATAAGCTGGCGGTACTGGATCAGGGTACCGGCCGGCGAAGAAGACCTCAGCCATGCGCGGGTCATGGGGGAGGATGTCGGTCGTATGTACCTGTGTTTATTCATTGCAAATTTCTCTGACAGCCCTCCGGTTACAGTCAATGCTCAGAAAACACCGCTCTCATGCCGCCTTCACATTACATTGCAGGGCTTGGAATGGTTTGTATACAACAGAACGGCGGCATACGACCATGTTCTATCCGCCATGGAGACTAGCACGGCCAGCTCAATGAATGATACGCCCGGCCGTCCAAGTGGCGAAGGTATCGGCTCTCTTCGTAAGATATTCAGCTGGACCTCTGTGGTACCTGACTGTGAGTATGCTCCGTCGAATCTGGCAAACCTCCAACTGTAACGCTCGGCGTAGCGACACACCTCGGGCCCCCTATTTCTCTGATGTCTTCCATCTACAGCAAGACCCCCCGCATATTCAAGAAATGGTCGGCGGGACTCAAGAGACAGCTGCCTAATCTTGACCCTAAGGATCTGCTCCCGCTTGGTATTGAGGTGCTGAAAGGTGCTATCATATGCGGAAACTCCTCAACACCTGAACTCCTAGTCTCCGAGTTTCGCAGTACGAGAGGAACTTATGGCATCGTCCCTGTAACACGAAGTTACTCTTCTATATTCCACGGAGCTTACAATCGTCTGACAGGCACGATCCAAGTACGACCAATATAAACAAGTATTGAACCTCACGTTCCAGAGTGCATCAATCTCATTCGCGCCCAACGCTCGCTACCAAGAGCCTATGCGCACATCTGGCGAGAAGTTACATAGCGGTATACAGCACGCGGGTAGCCAGCCTCTGCGTACCCGCTCCTATCTCTCTTTCGCTACATTTGGCAAACTCTGGCGACGGTACAAGTTGTGGACAGTTACCTTTTCCCGGTCTCAAGGTTCTCATGGTTTTCTACACAACACCGGCACCTGGCCGCGCCGTCGTACACGAGAAGCAGACGACGAACCAACTCCCCTAGGCATCAACTTCACCACATTAGAGTATGCTAAGGAGAATAAAGTTCTCGAAGCGCCTTTCCTGGATCTTTTGTACTACGCAGACTCTGTCGGAGAGGTGCCCCGGACCGCTGCTAGTGAAGAGATACCTTTCCCAACGGCCGACCCTTTGGACATTGGTAATGGCGACTTGCCACCTGAGTGGGGCGTCGACATTGCTATTCGTGGAGGTGTCCTGCGCTATGGACCTTGGACTGATCGACAACGGTAAGTTTTTGAATTCGTCTATATGTATTTTATTTCATCGCTGTGTCTCAGAGCTCTACTGCAGCAAGCTTTCTTCCCGCCAACCTTCACGGATGCGACTCCCATGGCTCGCCTCAAGGAGGGCGACCCGCGAGTCTGGCCTTGTCTAAAGATATTGGTAGAACTACGAGACGGAGTTATGCTTCAGATTCCATTCCGCGAACCGTCGAAGGTGTGTGAATATCGTGAATGATTCAGCTGCGCATCTCACATTGTGATGCAGAACTGGCAATGGGACGACGAGGTTCATGTACCTAAACGACCGCGCAAACGAGAAGCGGCTTCGATTCACATCCGTGCTGGCGACAGCTCGACGATCAGCTACACGATGCCTATGGTCGCCACAGCACGAGGTTACGAACCCACATTACATGTCCATTTGGACACTGTAACTGTCACTTCCAGTCTGAACGACATTCGAATTCTGTCGGCGGCTTTTTGCTCAGTGAGTAGTCCCCAATTACTCATGGTACCTTGTGCTGAGTACTCCGTATGTAGATCCGCGCAGAGTTACCATCCCCCTTGAAATGGAACGACGCCCGACAATGGACTTTTGCTATCAACTTACACCAGCCAGTCTTCTACCTCCTGCGTGATCACATCAACATGTTCACAGATCTCAGCAAGGATTGGGTATCGGGTCCTCCGGCTAGCCAGGAGCGCTTCATTCCCATGGTGTACAAGTTTGAGATCGACATGCAGAACTACGAGATCAACGTTTATGTCAATGACCATAACATTATCGACAAGCCACTCATCCGCGAAGAGAACGGTAGGTTGCCACAGTTCACATGCGTACCAAGACTCATCAATTTCCTACAGCCCTGCTTACTCTTTACGGGAAGAAATTGCAGAATCAGGTCTCTGTCCCCATGATGAAGTATCGACCAGAAACGACAATGGTCTCTTTTTGGATCGAAAGTCCTGATGTCCAGGTCCGGCTGACTCTTCCTCGATGGAATACCCGCAGCCTCTATTCCGCTCCTCATCGGAACACGGACATCGGTCGGATTGGTCTTCTTCGTCTGGACGCATCGTACAGCTATTTTGCAGAAGTGTACCCCGAGAATATCGACCAGTTGAAACTCTCATTCATGGTGAGTGCTCTAAAGCTCGACACATCGCCGGCAGCTTATGGCCGGAGATAGGCACAAGATGTCATCTACAAGTTGTGCGGATGGTCGATCCGGCACTTCATGATCTTGCGCAACAACTACTTTGGCTCGTTTACTCATTTCTCAACCCTATTTGAGTACCTCACAAAGAGGCGACAAAAGCAGCCCCTAGGCGACCCTGTTGATCTCCAATATCGTGAGGGTGGCGTGAGTAAAGCTGGGTTGCTTTCTGTCGTGTGACTAACCTTAAGGGTCTCAGTCAAATGCGCTCCAGATTCAGCTCGAGGTGACTATTCTCAAGGGTCTCATCGTGATGCCAGTTGGTCTTCGTGGATATGAGAGTGACCAGCCAGGTGATTTGGAAGGTGACATCGGGGCATGTATCATGCTAGCTCTACCAGAGATGCAAATCCACCTCCGATCACATGATTATTACATGGGTGAAGCTCACCTTTAGTTCCAAATATCTTCATACTGATCTTGTCGCAGAGCTTGCGCTGAACCAAGACGTCATTTCGGGGAGCATACATGATCACTGCCCCGAGGATCTTATAACTGCTCAACAGCTGCAACGCCAAGCCAAGGAGACACTTGTCCTCGACGGTGAGAATTAATGCGTATATGAATGTTCGAGTACTCACCAAATTCCAGGGCTTGACATTGTGGCGCATCGACTCTTTGGCCCTCTGCCTCACACTTCCACATATCTCTGTATATGGGACATCCACGTTGGACGTGTCATGGCACATCTCACGACTATCGAAGCAAGAACCTTAGCTGCTGCTGGACAAGCCTTTGGACTCAATTTCACTGATCCGCTGAATGCGCCTGCTGCGGAGCACGAGATACCGGCAGACCCTGATGGTGAGTACAACGGTTTGCAAGCGAACACCTACTCATACCTCCTCAGTCACGTTCCTGAAAATCAAGTTGGACGAGGTTACCGCAATCTGGCACGCCGGAGATGCAGTCGCCGAGTTACGGTTGCCGGCCGGCTTCAGAATGGACAGCAATGATCTGGCGGGCAAACTTCATAGCAAAGTCACCAGCTTCCGGGTCCCTAGCGCCTCCGTAAAGCTGCTTCTGTCTAAGGCGGCACGGTCATCTGAATGGCATGAAGCCGCGAGCATGGTCCTCGACGCTAATATCGACGTTTACTCTGCCCCACAAAATTGGAGGCAGAAAGCCCAAGCCCAAGCGGAATTCCTGGCTGCCCAGGATGGTCACACTTGCAGAGCCCTCTTCCTCTATATGCCAGATCAAACTATTCGGACGGACACAATGGCACCCGGTGCGACCCCATTCCGTAAAGTTATTGTGACTTTCTTCTAACTTTTATCCAGGCCGTGGAGTATTGGATACTGAGTTATACCTGCCGCAATTGCGAATTCCTACGTCGCATCCACCTCGACCGTCCAAATCGCGTCCTCGCAAAACTGATGATGTCCCCGGCGGTCATCATTCGCTGGTCAACAAGCAGGTCAAACGTCGCATCCGTACCAAATCTGACTCCGAAGGCGAAGACTACGGCCCGGAAGCCGACCGAGATGCTCGTCTTGCGTGAGTTGTGAATATATCAGGGTGTCATATCTCGACTTAAGTCAGGTAGGCAATTGCGACCCCCTCGTATGCCTTCTGGTCAAGGTCAAGACAACGACAGCATTTCCAGTGGTGACGAAGAGGATGACGATTCCACGGATGCTTGTGGCACCGAGAGCGACGATGACGATGGTAAATAGAACCGTCTCCATGGGCATGGCGCGAACTTATTCTTGAAAGACCATCGTCCAGGTGACGCGCATGAAATATGGCCAACAATCAAAGAGTACAAGCCTATCCTACGCCGCTATCAGTCGCGTTACCTGATGCACCCATCTTATTGGCATCAATCTCCGTATATCCTCCTCAAGGTATGTGTGGTAGTAGTGCTTGCGGTACGAAAACTGAAAATATTGCCCGAGAAAGGAGCCGCGCAGCCCCCTTTCCAGTCCCTTGACGCAGCAACTCACGCAGTGGATATGCGAGGCAGAAGCTGAAACAGATCCTGAAGAAATAGGCGTCGACTTCGACGAGAGTATTGACACCTCCGTTGTGCGAGTGACATCGTACAAGCCTGCCATCATTCAGACGACACCCCTGATCTTACCCATTATCCATACTTTCTTGGAGGATATTAGACACCATGTAAGTGCTGTTCGCAGGCGCCCCGCTGATAATACTCACAAATCATCTAGCAACTAAGTGCAGATCTACTTCTTGACTGTCTCGTCAGACAGCATATAGCCTCAATTCCGTCGGAAGAGAAGACAAGCAAACGGCGAGCTTCTGCCATGGACATCCGTCTGTGTTCAGTACAACTGAGTCTCACACAAGCGGTTCCACCATCTATCGAGCCGACAGACCGAGCAACTTTCCCTTCAAATGTGCTCGTTACTACAGCCCTGGTTGTGGACGATTTATCCCTGAAGAGTACCAACGTCACCAAAGGAGATGACAGCCCTCCCATTCAATCGGTCGCTGTTGAGTTCAGCAAATTTGGATGCGGCTTCAGCGTTGCCGGTGTTTCTGATCTACCTTGGCATGTCCTCGCTGGGCCCAGTAGTGCATCAGTCGTTGGCAGCAAATTGCAACTATCCTTGGGTAGTGTCTACTCGGAGACTCAATATTCCGCCCCAGAGCACTTGGTACCCAACGCCTTAGTGGCCTTACGCCTTATAAACTCTCTGCGCAAGCTGCTCATTGAGCATAGCGAGTACTCGAGATCATGCGACCAACGAGTGGCTCTCCAAGTCATCAAACTCGTTGGGAACAGAGCAGTATTCGATCCACTTTCGACAACTCAGCCATCCTACCTAGTTCAGAGCGGGTTACCACACAAGCTGCGGACCGACGTCGGTTTCAAGTATCTCGTCTTCCTGCGAAAGTCTTTCGAATCCCTTCAGCCATCGGAACGTCAAGTACTCCGGGATGCCACTACCATGCCACCATCTGAGGTCGCACTTGAAGACGCGTCCGACGTTGTTCAAGGCTCATTAATCCAGCTCGGGGCTGAACTGGATGTCCTCACTTTCCCAGATAGCTCTCCCCTCGCGTTCCTGAGAGCTGATGACATTCTACAGACCGCGAGCTCTTCCACCCCATTACGCACCTTTGCCCTCAGATTTCACCGCATACACACCCTATACAGCTCTTCAGATGGTAACCATAGCGAGCTCAGCGTTGCCCCGATCATCCTCAACGCACGAACCCGGGTTGCAGAGTGGTTTGAACCGCATTCGACATTGCCGAAGAGCACTGTCAGTCTTCCACTAGCGGATAAGGCAGGGGCAGGGCAAAGCATGAACCATCTCAGCATAATTATATCGATTGGAGACGTCGCTGTCAGCTTCTATCCTTCCCTCATCGACTTCGCTCAACACGTGATACATATCATGAGACTTCACGGGCTTTTCGCCAAAGGATCTCAAAGTCCTTCGTGCCCGAAGCTTGCTGTCGACACTACGTCCAAGAAGCCGGTCCGTTATATCGATATCGTACTGTCGACGAACATATTCAAGGTCAAAGCTGGTGCCCAAAACCTTGTCATCGAGTACAAGGCTGTGGCTGTTGACTTCGTCTGCACCGCTCTCCTGAAACCGCTGGCGGGGCAGAACCGCGCCTTGGATGTCTCCCTGAACCAATCCTTGACTTTCAGGGAGGCACGTTTACAGGGCTGCGCATTGGCAGACATGTCGAAACCTAACGAATATGCGGTTTTGGCTGCGCTCGTCTTCTCAGGGGGGAAGGCCAACGTTTTGGTTCGTTATCAGCCGGATGCTGGGCCGTCCATTCGTGTCGCCCTTGGCATGCGGAGTCTGCATCTCAACGTACCCCGCAGTGCAATACGCTTCTACCGTTTCGCTCAAGAATGGCGAGAAGACTACCTACCAGGGATAGAGCAGACCTTCAAAGCGCTGCTCGCTGAGCTGCGGACTCAAAGTAGAAGTAGTACGCCAAACGCTACGCCATCCCCGACAACAGGGCCACGCTCGACTTGGGTGCCCCGTAACCTCGAGGTTTTTGTTGGATCATTCCGTGTCTCTCTGCAGGTCATGCGTGGAACATGGGTTGCTTGGGAGGTCGGTAGCATCATGTCTTACGTGTCGAGCTTCCCGTCCTCCCGAGGGGCGAGGCGATCAAACTTCGGGCTACAAATCGACTCGCAGACCTTCATCATATCCTCTAAAGACCAGCCCTCCGACCTGGTGCCAAATGTTCGGGTCAAAATCCCCCTCCCAACGTTCACTTCTACCGCTCACTTCGACGGAGGTCGCCTGGATGGACTCGTCCTCATCGATTCTTTTTCTGCCACCGTGAAGCCATCACACTGGGATACGCTCCTCACCGTCCAACAGAAATTCGGGCAAGACTTTAGCGATCTAGTAGCCTTCATTGAAGACAGTCGACCGAAGACTCCGAGGGTGAACGGGAAGGACGCTAGCCGCTCGATGTGGTCTTATAAATATCGGGTACAAGCAAAGATGAAAGGCTTCTCTGTTGCGCTGGAAGGCATATCCTCAGCATTATTGCTGGAATGTGACCGAATTGGTGGCACGGTGATGCAAACTGGTGACGGCCTAAGCGGACATCTCGAGTTATCCGATCTCGCTTTATCACTGGCTCCTCGCTCAAATCCGTCCAGTCCACTACAGTCCTTCGACAGAGGTCGTCGATCCGCTTTCGTAATCATCGATATGACAGCCGACATAGGAGACTCCCAAGACAAAGATAGTCAGCTAGTCAACTTCGTTGTCAGTAAGATTCATGCAGTCATGCAACCCAGTTCTATTGGACAGCTTGGCGACTTTGTGGACCACCTACAGGTAAGTGAGTTTGGTCACTTCGTAAAACGATCTGCTAATTGCCAACAGGCCGAGATATCGACACGAAGAGAACAGAGAGCTCAAGACTTGGCTGAGTTCAAGGAAAAGACGAAGGCCCTACTACGTAGCCTCGACCTCGCCACAAGCAGCTCGAAGTCGGAATCACTATCGTGGCTAGACAAGTACATCATCAGCATTGCCGTCAAGAACGTGGGCGTGGCTTTCCCCCTAACCGCAGAAGATGACCTTCAAATCTCCCGCTCGGACCGCTTAGCTGAACGACCAGTTCGCGCGTTCTTGTTCTCAATACGATCCATCACTTTCGGCACGCACAAAGGTGAAAGTGGGCAGGCTTCTATGAAAGGTTTTTCGTTCCAGTTTGTCTCCAGGTAGGGCATCCAATGACATCGTTCCTGCCTACGATCAAAGACTAATTCCCCGCAGATTTAGGCAGTCAGAGCCGGCCGATTTCGCTGGCGATCATCACGCTACGCGTAACAGGCTCATCTATCCAGAAATGGCTGCTCAGCTTAAATCGGAACGAACTGCGACATCAAGGCAACTGCATATCTGCGCGAACGTGGACGGGTTCATCCTGGACTTGGACTCAACTATCCCTGTCTATATCTCCTCCCTCATTGAAGTATATCGCCAAGGCAAGGCCAGAGTGGATCGCCTAGCGGGCGGCTCCGCTCGGGTACAGAAGGACGACATACCCCTGGAGCCAGAGGCCCGACGTGCGACAGAAGATGGCTACACGAACCTCTTGACATCCAATGTATTCCTCTCTCTCACTTTCAAAAGTGGCAGAGTGCGGACGTTTAGCGAAGCGTTTACCTCCTCCACTCGTTCACGAGTCATCTCCACTTCCTCACAGGATCCTGGGCCTGGCACACATTTCAGAGAGCTTGGCTCTGAAATTTTCAACCTTCCTGAAGTATCCGTTTGGGGGGAGTACCGAGCGACACCGGCCTCACTCAAAGTCAACGGAAGGCACAGGCACTCTGAACCCTCGACTTTGGTCTTCAAGAGCACCGTACATTCAAGCCAGAACACCCTTCGACCAACGCTCTTACCTTTCTTCACCGAAGTCATCGATCACGTAGAGACGCGTATGAAGAAGGCGAATATGCGAGATACTCGAAGACTATTTGATGCTTCGGCATCTCCAGCAATATCCACGATCGCTCTCACACGGCCCGCAGACAGTAATCCATCTGAATCCAGCGACGTCGTCTCGAGTATGCAGATCAGTCTAAGTCTGAGGATCGACAAATCCAGGCTAGAACTCACATGTCAGCCCGATGTGAATGTCATCGCAGGGGTGCATTGGGACAGTGGTGGCTTTCTGGTCAACATATCCCCGGGGGCGCATCGAGTGTCTTTCAGTGGAAATGTCGGCGGACTTTCTATTGGGCTAAAGCACGGCTTCCTCAGTGAGGAATGCGTCAGTCTGCACGCTCGGGACCTTGCGTTTACTGTCGATTTTGCGAAGTCACGTGGAGCGACCGTCAGCACTGTCTCAGTCGTATGTGACACCGAATTCTCCGGTGCCGTGCGTTTCTCGAGGTTACAAGACATCCTCTGCTTCAAGGCGGTATGGCTCGACAGAATTCCTGTGTTAAATATGAATGTCCAACCCTCGACACCGGCCACAGCAGTATCTCGGTCGACGAGCTATCTCACAACAGCGTCCTCGGGCACCCAGAAACAGGAATTAGCTACTGCTATCATCTTGCGCCTACGGAAAGTTTCTCTCGATGTGGACCTCGGACAATCCATCTCCTCGATCCAACTCAACGTGCTCGACGCAGTCCTACGTAGCCGGGTCACCGACATGGAGGCCGAACTATCGTTGTCGGTGGAAGAGTTACATGCCATTGCATCTGGCAACTTGTCAGGGCGCATTGCGGTCCCTAACTTCTTATTTGAGACGAAGCGCAAGAAAGACCGCACCGCGAAAAAGATGCTTGATCTCCAAATGACCAGTGGCCCACTCGATATCACCCTAGAATCCGAATACCAGAAATTGCTTATGTACCGGTATGTTCTCACTCGTTATCCTACCTTTGGAGTTGAACCTTATATTTGATGTAGAGCGGAGCCTCTAGTGGTTCGCATCTACGATGATTGGTCTATGTTTGGGCACAACGTATCATCGGAGCACAAAAAAATCCGTCTCACCTTCACGATCAAAGGCAGCGATGTAACCGCTATCATGAATGTCGGAACGATACCCAAGATTGTGTCATACGCTAATAAGTTCAAGGCCACCCTCGATGCGCAGAAAGAAGGCGCCAGCCGTGAATCTCGGGCATTCAGAGAATCCAACCCTTCCAAACCAGAGAATCCTCTCTCGGATGTTGCGAACGCGATACTACACTCCGCCAGAACTCGCTTGGCCGAGGCCGAGTCGGGGCTTGCCTATGTCATCGGACAGCGACTCAGCCTGAAGCTGGATATGCTCAAGCTCGTCATCTTCCCACGAAACATGCGGGACCCCGAACTCGCTCAATTCATAGGTTCCAACATTCATGCACGTCTCGATCGACTTGTCGAGTCAGACGCGCGCCCACCTATCCGCGATCTCCAGCTCTCCTTCTCTTCCATCTCTATCTCCAAGCTAGCCCATCTCAACCTTAGTCTTGTCGCCAAAGAACAGAATCTCGACACCGACTCTGTCCGTTGGCTGTCTCTGCTCACGAAAGACGCCTCCGAAGCGACCATCTTCACGCTTCCCTCCATGGACATGACGATGTCTACAGAAGAATACCTCGACGACGGAAGTAGGGTGCTTCCATACGACTTCAGCAGCAAGTTTGCGGATAAGAAGGGCACAAAAGAAGAGGACATCTATATCACGCTCAACATGTCTCTGTATTCCTGGCTTACGGTCCTCCGCAAGACATTTGCGAGGGAGATGGATCAAGTCCAAGCTGCGGCCGAGGTCCGCCCTCCAACACTCGGCCTGGTCCAGCATACAGGGCTAAGGAGAAGCAAAGCACCAGAACCCTTGCAACTGGCCACCACAGACCGGGACTTGCCACTACCCGAGCCAACCACAGCAGACGAGTCCATCCAGACCGCCAAACGGAACACGCTCCCACACGCTAAGTCGACCCCTGCAAGGGTCTCCACCCTGTCTCCGACCAGCCCCGAATGGATCATCGCGTCGCCTGCGCCACTGTCTCCACCGCGGGGCAGGGAACCGAGCAGCAGTAGAACTAGCACCTTACTTGCCACAGCCCCGACTGAAGAGGGCAGCTCCCGAGCGCCGTCGCCAGGCCTTCCAGCAAGCAAGAAGACTCTAGGAATCATCTATAAGCCGCGCAACCGCAGGATAGAACGGCTCACAATGAGACAGCTGGGTGAGGCGACGCCGGATGTCATGCACCCATTCTTCATGAAGACTTCTGGCTTCAGTCTGGAGGACTCGCTACCGCAGTACGTCCATGAGTATGCGACGATGCCCACGGAGGAGATTATGAAGGCTCTGCTAAAGTTGTACAGTAAGCAGCTTCATGTAGACGCTGTGTTGGAGATACATTCGTAGCCAAAGTAGGCGAGATCTTGGTGGATATAATGCAATGCAAAGACAATTATAGTATCCTTCACATGGATGTTCCATACTCAGCTCTGAGGCAATGCGCAACCGATGGGAATGGACAACGGAAAACGGTGATAAATATGTATTCCGATCCTAGAGGCTACTTTGCAAGACTTGAACCGACGTTGAAGACGCTGAGTAGAGCGAAGCATGTGTACAATAACCCTACGGGATAGGCGACGAGCAGTCTCTGCTCGGACATTCTGAGCACGGCGACGAAGATGTTCGAGGCGGACCATGTACACCACATAACGGACAGAGTTGATAGCATGTAGCCTACCATTCCGCTACAGAAAATGCGGTTAGTCGGGATATGTTCAGATGAAGATATGGCTAGACCCACTCTAGTGTCACCATCACGCTGAGCGCGCCGACGCCGACCATCGGTAAAAGACAGTATCCGAGGACAGAGACGACACGATACGCATCAATGCCGTTCTCCGACATAACATTGAGGAGGATGTATATTGACCCCGAACCTAATAGGCCCATTCCGTAGATGTATCCGAATTGTGGTTTTCCGGACTAGGGAAACAGCGCGTCAAAATACATACAAGTGTAGCGTTTACAGTACTTACAAACAGTAGAAAGATACCGAAGCATATGATAAACAGCAGCGGGCCAGCCAAGTCTGCGTCATCCATGATTCGCTCATCCACGCGACTTAGTGGATTGAGCACGGTCATGGACTTTGCACGTATGTGTGAGAAGTTTATTCCGAGCTCTACACCATGTCATGAAATATACGATATTATCATAACTCTGTACCACGTACCTTCCAGCAGCGGAGGTTCGCCCTCAATACCGCCTGTCCCGAACGCCGTCCACCATCCACCCGACTGTATGCTTCCACCGTACCCCGCTGGAGCACCTCCTTGGGATTGTATGGACCCTTGCACGCCCACACCAGGGTTACCGTCCAAGCTCGATCGAGAACCAGGATAGAACGTGCTGCCTACGGGGCTCGGCGCGTAGAATTGCAGAGGCACGCCCGGCTGCGCCACGCCAGCCTGGCCGTAGTACTGATTTTGCGAGGATCCTGCACCGTACGCGCTGTTTCCGTCCTGCCACATTTTACGTCGAAATGCTGAAAAAACTACTCAGAGGGGAGAGAAAGTAGAAGTCAGAGACAGAGAGTGCTCTAAACCGCGTTCAGGCTACGTGGGTGATGGAAAATAGGCGCACAGAGACTGAATGCGGGCGGCAATTTGTGATCGAAGCCAGCTGCCTCTTTTCCTTCGGCCACCATGGTCAGTCTCCCTACAATATCTGTGTTGAAATAGGCAGCTGAAATATACATTTCTTCACGACGAATAGCCGCAGAACGAGTACATCGAGGAGCATATCAAAAGGCATGGACGCCGGCTAGATTACTACGAGCGCAAGTGAGTCGCAGAGTGCGGTTAGAAGAACACGCACTAACACTTTGTAGGCGCAAGCGGGAGGCCCGTGAAGCGCACCGCTCATCCGCACATGCTCAAAAAGCTTTCGGTCTGAAGGCGAAGATCCTGCACGCTAAGCGTCATGCCGAGAAGGTGCAAATGAAGAAGACCCTCAAGGCGCACGACGAGCGGAATGTCAAGCAAAAGGACTCCGCCGCCGTACCAGAAGGCGCCTTGCCAACATATCTCCTGGACAGGGAGGGCCAAAAGGATGCGAAAGCGCTCTCTACTGCTATCAAGGAGAGGCGGAAAGACAAGGCTGCGAAGTTTGATGTGCCATTACCGAAAGTCAGAGGCATTGCGGAGGATGAGATGTTCAAGGTTATGCGTACGGGAAAGAGCAAGACGAAGTCTTGGAAGCGGATGGTGTTGAAGGCCACATTTGTCGGTGAGGGGTTCACGCGCAAGCCAGTGAAGATGGAAAGATTCGTGCGTCCCATGGCTCTGCGCTACAAGAAGGCGAACGTCACACATCGTGAGTCGCCCCTCTCCATGCTGCTCGCAGAAGCTGATTCTTGGTACTTTAGCGGACCTGAAAGCGACTTTCCAACTCCAAATCCTCGGTGTCAAGAAGAACCCACAATCGCCGATGTACACTCAGCTCGGTGTCCTTACAAAGGGTACCGTCATCGAAGTGAATGTCTCAGAGCTGGGTATGGTCACCGCAGGCGGAAAGGTTGTCTTCGGAAAGTACGCGCAGATAACAAACAACCCTGAAAATGATGGATGCATCAACGCCGTTCTTCGTAAGTTGCTTTGGTTCCTCATCTAGGAGAAAATCTTTGCTCACAACCAAACCACAGTTGTATAATCTACCGGTTTCTCTGGTTTCCTGCCTCTGTCCACACTGTATCGTAGTTTATTTGTATATTCGCATTGCATGCTGCTCGGAATGCTCTTCATCTCAAACGATTACAATCCCATCAGTCGCCTATAACATCAGT
The DNA here is from genome assembly GCA_000832265.1 of Phlebiopsis gigantea 11061_1 CR5-6. Taxonomy (NCBI): domain Eukaryota; kingdom Fungi; phylum Basidiomycota; class Agaricomycetes; order Polyporales; family Phanerochaetaceae; genus Phlebiopsis; species Phlebiopsis gigantea. Next base: position 73,610 of record KN840560.1, read on the forward strand.
CGCCTATAAGCGCCACACAGGTTGTCTTCATACCGCGCTCATAAACTCTGACTCTTCCCCTTAACCACGTCTGGCGTACGTCCCACCAGTACCAATATGTCTGAGTCTCCGGTACCGTCAGGCTCTGGGGCGCCCCCTATAAACAGGCATGCTGCTACGGCAGTCGACCGACAAAAGGCGCAGCTGGAGAAGCTGCTCAAGGATCCAGCGAAACCCGCGTACATCCCTCCCCCGCCAAAGGAGAAAACGATCAGACCGGCAAGAGAGATGATGAAGAATGTACAGGGTTCGAGTGCGGGTGCAGGCTCAGGGGAGTTCCATGTGTACAAGGCCAGCAGACGGAGGGAGTACGAGCGGCTCAAGTTGATGGACGAGGAGACGAAGCAGGTGCGTATTAGACTAGAATCTTGCGTGTGTGTATGCTCATATATGTGATCTACATGTAGGAGACTGAGCAAGCCGAGTTCGCACGCAAGCGTCAGGAGTGGGAGGATCAGGCGGAGGCAAAGACCGCAAAGAACAGGGCAAAGCGGCAGAAGAAGAAAGCGAGTGGCAAGGCAAAAGGAGGTGCAGACTCTTCGAAGACAGAGTCGTCAAAGGCGGGGACGTCGGACGTGCCGCTGAAGAAGCGTAGGCTTGTCAATGGACAAGAGCTTGTCTTCAGGCGGCCGGGGGAAGAGAGCGACGACGACGAAGACGGGCGAGACGACGTCGGTCCTGTACCCAGTATTTCATACAATTCTGTACCAACTGAGGTCGATGCTCCTGTACCTATTGTGGAGGCAAGCCGGATAGTCATCCACGAGGAGGACTAGTACTTGAGGAACTGTATATCTACCTGCGTCTAATCTTTTTTCGGACAACTTCCTGTCGTAATGCAGTACTTGCTCTCGCGTAGTATTATAATCGGCATACATCTATAAACGTGCTGTCGCGAGATTTGCGTGAGCGAGAGGGCCACCGTTTCATGCTCGCATAATGATGCTTAGGTAATCATAATGTCGGGAGTGATGCGCTTGATGCGCCTCTTGAGAAGGAAATCCCGGCGCTTTCGTTTCTCTTGCAGTTAAAGTTCTCTCAAAAGTTGCGGTCTCCTCGATATCAACAATGGACACTGAACAAGACAGCGACATGATCATCGATGAGGCCACGCAGATGGGAACGCTGCTCATTGACGACATCCTCCGCCGACAGCCCTTTGAGACCCTCAAAGCGCAGATCGACGCCGGTGCCCCTCTTTGGTTCCAGGACGACGAGGGCACGTCCGCTCTGCATGCTGCCGCGTATGTCGAGAACGAAGAGCTTGTCAGATATTTGATAGAACAAGGGGCTGTGTGGAATGCTGGTCCGTATTTTGAACCTGCAATTTTGGCGCAATGCGTCTAGACGCGTTTCTTCCTCCAGTCGATAACCTCCACAACACTGCGGGTGATATTGCGCTGTCCATGAATAACGATTCATGCTATACGATTATTCGTGACGCAGGTATCCGATCCGGTGAGTATTTGATGTAGAGCTTTATCTGTCTGCCGTCACACCAATGTTTGCTGCAGAGCTTCTCTTGGCGTTGCTTTCGTCGAAGGGTCCCACAAAGAATTCAGCACTGTCGCTAGTATTGAAGGCTACCGATTTTACTGCGGCCGGATCCACCGATACATACCTGAAGACCCCGTTAGAATTTAAGAAGGACAAGAATGGTCAGGAGATCTGTGTCGTAAGAGCAGACGACGAAGAGGTCGGCGTTATGATGGGATGGGAAACGGAAATTAGTAGGTCCCCATTCCCTACACTTACCAATACTGGCTTAAACAACATAGTTTGAAGTGAAGGAGACCGTGAAGAAGCTCTGTTTAGATCACGAAAACCTTAAGACCGGACTAAAGGTTCTCAACGTTGGGTTCGGACTGGGCATTGTACGATCATATCTCCGCCAACCTTCTTGTTGTGTTAACGTCACCACACAGATAGACACGTTCTTCCAAGAGTTGCCGACCAGACCTTCGGAGCATGTCATCATCGAAGTACACCCAGATGTTCTAGCTCATATGCGCCAGCTGGGATGGTACGAGAAGCCAGGAGTCAAAATTCTGGAGGGAAAGTGGCAAGACTTCATCGAAAGTCAAGCACTAGTTGCCTCCGGTGGCTTCGACGTGATCTACACGGATACATTCTCTGAGGATTATCAAGGTAAACTTCAGGTCCCGATGAGAAGTCGGGTCCGCTGATAGGTATCTCCTCTAGAACTGGAGAAGTTCTTTGGCCACGTACCCGACCTCCTCGCGGGTCCCGAGTCGCGCCTCAGCTTCTTCCATGGACTGGGCGCCACCAGTAAGCGCTTCGTCATGCAAGGCGAAATTACCGTTGACCCTGTGATGGTTTCAGATGCGCTGTTCTACGATGTGTACACCCATGTGTCTGATTTGCACCTGGCTGAGGTAGGCATGGACGTCGTATGGAGCGATGTAGATGTGTTTGACGACGACCAACAACGGTGGGGCAAGACGAGGGAATATTTTGGCAGGCGGCTGTACAAGTTACCCATAGCAAAGATGCGCGCCCTATAGTGCTCGACAGGTTTATTCCTACACTCAAGTGACGCATTCCGCCCGTATATCGCCGTTGGTGCCCGACATTAAAATCAAGTCGTTCGTCTATACTGATGTGATGTGATGGTCCGTCTCAGCGCGACGGTTCGTAGCAACGCGCACTGCCCCGAAATTGGCGCGCCACCCTGCTCCAAGGTTTGATATATAAGGCCGTCCTTGAGATCACTCTCCCCCAGCGGGTCCCTTGCTCATTCCACTTCTGTCGGCTGGTTCGACTTTTTCTGTGTATTTTATAATTCTTTCCTTCCAGCTTGATTCTACCAGCCGATTCTCAACCGCTTTTTCTTGGGTTTCAACGCCACTGCACTTGAACGTCACGTCATGTCGTACAATAACTATTATCAGGGACAGCCAGGTATGGGAGCTCCGCAGGTGGTGGTGGGAGTCATGTCTGCGGGCAGCGTCTTGGTACGTTCGCACGCATTGCTTGGCAGATATACTGGGTCAAGTGCTTACTCACTTTTCGGCAGCGCTACACGCCACACGAGGAGCCCGATCTTGACGTGCCATACACGCTGAAGCCTTTCGTGAGTCCCCGTGTGAACACGTCGCTGAGCACACCAGGTTAACTGATGTCGGGCACAGTTCAAGGAGGATGTGTGGGCGCAGCGCATCCCCGTCATCACCCGCACCGCATCGCGGTATTACAAGAAAGGTATCGAGTGGGTGTGGCTCATCGTAGGCTCCTCGTAAGCACATCCCGATTTTCCGAGGCCGCTCTAACCTGGGGACCCTAGCGCGCTCTTGGCGGTGCCCATTGCCGTGTACTTTGTCGCGCTACATAATCTCCCGGAGGATGCGGACGACAAGAAGGAAGACGACGACGACCATGACCACCACTTCTTCCACTGGGGCGGGTTCGACCGTGTCTGGAAAGCCCGCGTGATCAGCCTCGCCGTCTGGTTCGCGCTCATGCTCCTCGTCTTCGTGCCGATGCACTTGTGGAAGAAGAAGGTACGTCGGCCGCTCGACGCTATGCCGGCCACCGGTGCTCACCGCTGCTACTCTCCAGGGCAAGACGACGGTCAACACGCTCATCCAGAAGTGGGAGGCCGAGGACCGCGCGGTGCTGCCCGCGGGCGCGCCCTACCCGACGCTCAAGATGAAGATGCCCGGCATCATCAGCAAGAGCATCAAGATTGCCGTCAGCATCCCGCCCGGCCCCGCGCCGTCCATGTCGATGTACCAGCCTGGCGCGCCCGTCCCGCCCGTACGTGCCCTCTGGCGCCTACAGATGGCGAATACTGACCGCTCCCGTCTCACAGTACCTCGCGAACCCGCCCTCAGACCCCGAGGCGGCGAACTTCTACAAGCCGCCCCAGCAGCAGTCGCCGCCCGCGCAGTGGGGCCCGCCGTCTGCGGGGTACACCAACCAGGGCTACGGCGGCGCCCCAAGCTACAACGCGCAGGCAGGCTACGGCGGCGCGCCAGGATACAATGGCGCCGCGCAGGCGGGCTACAACAGCGCGCCGGGCTACAGCGGCCCGGGGCCCCAGGGCCCGCCGCCGGGCCTCCCTCTGTACAACGCGCGCGACGAGCAGGTGCCGGGCTACGGCGCCGGCTTCCCGAACCCGCACACGACGGACGAGAAGAGCCCGTTCGAGGACGTGAAGGTCTAGTCTGCTGCGCGTCGCTGTCTCTGCCGCACGAGGTCGGCAACGACGAGGGGCGTGTAGCACACTTTGCATCTGGTCGAGGACGAATTTTATATTTAATACACGTGGACCGCTGGACTGCTGCTGCTGCGTGCGTGTCCGCGCTCGACGTCCGACGGCTTTCGGCGCGGCGCGCCTGCTTCGTGGGGTTCGAAGGAGATGCGGAACGTGCCCCTGGTGGGCGGGTCTGGCGTGCGCGCGAGGAGGGCGCGCGGGGGAACAGGCGGGTCGGTGCTGAGCGGGGCGGAGAGGCCTGGTATATCGTTGGACAGGAAGGTGTCGGTGTGGTATTCGCGGGAGGAGCGGACCATCACGGTCGAGAAGATCATGCCCTGAGAATAGCGTCAGACTCGAGCCCGAGAGAAACGACCGTGCCACGCACAATGGCAGGACAAATCTGGGGCGGGAGAACGGCACGGCGGTCAGTCGTCGCGGAGAGGACGGGCAACATGCGACCCACAGAGGTGAGGGCAATCCAGGTAGAGTAGCTACGGGTAACGGTTGTTGCAATCAGCACAATGAGGAGGCAGCTGTATACGGCGGCTAACCCTGGTGTAAGCAGCCCTGGCTACCCGAAACCTACAAGTGTACGTACCAGACTCCAAGATGACCGCCATGACACCCAAGAACCGCACTCCAGCGATGGCAGACTTGGCTAGGGCTCGATGAGTGGACCATATCTTCCAAGAAATTAGGGCTAGGATGCAGCGCGGCAACTGAGATGGCGGCCAAAAGGGATCTATGGTGAGGAGGCGTACCGCTACAGGTTACGTTCACTACGAGCGTGATAATGTAATAGTACTTGACGCGGGTTGCGTAATATGTTGACAAAGGTACAGGCCCGTTGTTGCGCATGAGGGAGTCCAAAACCCATATGGCAAACGCTGCAGGATGCCGCTGAGACGACCATCGTTGGCACTGGTCGTAAGCCGACGCACCCAAGTCTGTCACAACGAGAAGGGCCGGGACCGCGCATATGTACAGGTTGCGTGCCCAGACGATGTAGGTCCTGTATACCTTTGCGGCGGTTACTACGCGCAAAGCAGTCCGAGAGGCGACGTACTATTATGGCGTCGGTAATGAGCGTGAGCAGGCTGTACGCAAACACGCGCACGAAGCGCTGCCTGAGGTCGATCGAGTCGTAGTAGCGGAGGGCGGCATCAGGTGTGCCTGTGTTCTCCGCAAACGCGGACACGACGCGTATAAAGTCTATTACTAGGTACTATTGCTTTCGTTTCAGCCCCGCAGAGATGTGTGAAACCGTTCAGACTCACAATTGTGATCAACACGAAGATAACGATGGAGACGGCGGAGAGCCACCACATGTTGCGGCCTTGTCTGCGCCTCCAGTAGAAGATGCGAAGGCTCTGGGCGAACGCGACAACATACATGCCTGGCGTCGTCGTGAACAAAGAAAAGCCACAGGAGAGCGGCAGACGCGACGGACCATAGAAAAGACCCTCGACCAGGGTGCCGATGAGCTGGGCCTTGACTAGCGAGATCGGCATGGCGCGTCGAGGGATGGCCAAAGGTACGGGAGCAGAGCCCCTCTTTGCGGTGTGTTATAGTAATATGCATATGCATTGACAACCGTGGGGAGCGCGCCTGGCAGGGAGGGTCGTTGACATGGTGCTAACGGCGCCCGCACGAGGCCTCGACGCTGCTCAGAAGGAAGGGCAGCCGCGGTCGCCACCGACGAGATGGGGCCGCGTCCGCGTGCGGTGCCCGGGGCTGCTAGCGTCGGGAAGCACATGGCGTGCGTCGGCTGGGGCAGGGCGATCCGCGCAGGGACCCCCCGAGGACTGATGCGCCTCTGCCACCAGCGGCCGCCGGACTCAATGCAGCCACTGTTTTATTCCCGGCCATCCTGGGACAGGCGACGTCGCGTACAACCCGGACGCCCTGGGACCGCCACCTCCTTCATACTCGGCGTCCCCACCTCGCCTCCGTCCGCGTCGTCGGCGTCGGCGTCGGCGTCGTACGCACGCTCCTCCGCGCGCACCCCCGCCGTGTCCGCGTCGTGGATCCGCGACAGGAGCAGCGACGCGCCGAGCGCGAGGCCCGCGCCCACCCGGGCCATCGCGACAGCGGCACAGGGCAGGCTGCACCGTCGACGAAGACCCAGTGGAACGACACGGTCACGAGCGCGCCGCCGGTCGTGTTCAACGAGCCCGGGATGGTCCTCACGACCTGCGCTGCCAGGGTCCCGCCAACAGGCCCGCCGCGCCAGCCACGCCTCTGCCCGCATGGTCGCCATGTTCGCGCTCCCAACCATGCAGAAGACCAGGCTCAGTGGCAGCCGCGGCGGCAGGAACACGGTCGAGGTGAGCAGGTAGACCGTCCCGATGTAGCTATACGATGGGTCAACCTCTGGGCCGCCGCCGAGGAGCGGGGGCACTTGCCTCTGCAGGTCTACTAGGCGGCTGAACACCGACTGCATTGGCGGGGAAAACGAGGACACGGCGTTCAGGTACGGCGATGTGCACCTGGGCGCTCGCGACGACGTCGCTGCGACGCTCATGCACCGGTGTAGTCCAGAGTCTCGAGGATGGCGAGCCATGAGCAGCAGGAATCCGAGCTGAGGCGCCACCACGCCGATTTCGCTGCCGGGGTGACCTCCAGGGTGCTGTCGGCGACCGGCGTCGCGGTCGCGGGCACGGTCGCAGGGGCCCCAGCTTGCTCCTCGGGCGCGCCAGGCTGCACTTGCGACGTGAGAAATGGGTCCAAACGGTGATCAGTGATTCGCGACCTGCACAGCTGCATCGCACACCAGAGCGCGCAGCCACGGCCTTCAGGAAACACTGGAATATCCAGGGTAGCTGCGCAAACGTGCAGGTGGGACACTCGCTGCGCCGACGCGGCCGCCGTCTCTTGTTTGAGTGTTGTTCGTCGACTGCGGGCGAGTGTGGCGAGGGTGTGGCTGCACTACGCGTGGCTTGGGTTGGTCGCAAGGAAACTCAACCACTGACTTGCCCTGCGCCCAACGCGGCGGGAGCGTACGACGTCGCTGATGTCGTACGCCAGCCCGCCGAGATACAAACGAATTCTCGCGCGTCGCGATCAGAGTTACTCGAGCCACCCTTTGCAGCAAAAGGGCCCGCCTCGACGACAGGGTTTGGCGTATGATCGTCCGTCGGGCCTCGAGTCTCGAGAACGTCTGCTGATCGGCATCACCTCTAGGGACCTATACAGCTGTCGGTGCGCGAACCATGTCTGTGCACGACGTTTCACTCTGGTCCTCGACGCCACTCGCGAGCAGGCGCAGTTTCATAAATACACCCCACGTCACCGCTGCAGCTGACGACGACACCGAACCGACGATCTCTCGCGCTCGCGCCGCGTTCAGAACGTGAGCACGAGACGGTCAAACTCCTCCATCGACCAGTACTTGCGCATGTTTTCTCCGGACAGGTCCTGCACCTGCCAGAGCCGTCAGCCGCCTCTCGGTCGGGCACACGGGCGACGCACCTCCTCGTCGAGATGCCTGAAGAGCACCCCGCGCCAGCCGTCGAGACACGCGCGCATCTCCTGCGGCGCGTACGCCGCGGGCTCCGCGCGCCACTTGTCGAGCAGCGCCCCGAGCCTGTCGAGCCCTGCGCGCGCGTGTGAGCGTCCCGCACGCGACGAGCCCGCGACACGCACCTTCGTGGATGGCGTGGTGCGCCGCGATGTGCTGCTCGTCCGCCTTGAACGACGGCATGCGCTTGGCGAGGTTCGGGAAGATGTGGCGCTCCTCGATGGTGTGGTGCATCGTCAGATCTGGGCCGCGCGGGGTGAGAAGAGACGGGACGCGGCGCGCAGGGGGGCACACGCACGTTTTCTGAGCTCGTCGGCGAGCGAGAGGTACATGCGGAGGCTCATGCCGCGCGCGCTGAAGGACCCGTCGGCGAGCTGGCGCATGCGAGTCGGCAGCAGCTCTGGATCCCGGGAGGAAGCCTGCTCACCTCATACACGACGTTGACTGGTCGGAGCCTAGCTATGTTAGCCCCCAGAAGCAAAGCGTATCCCCGCAACTCACACTCTTCTTTGAAATAGTCGTGGAAGCGGGTCATCATGTCCGCCATCTGCGTGGCGGGGGTCAGCCTCCCGCCTGCGACCAAGCTCAGAGTCCACGCACGCGGTTCCACCGCCGCTCGTCCCGCGCACTCGCGATGGTCTCGGAAGTCGCCATGTATGCGCGTCCTCCTGTCGACAGCGTATGTCCCTGTGTGCTGCTCCGTCCCGCCGCGAACTGGGGCAGGCCTGCGTGCGCGCTTGGGCGAGTCGCTGCTCGAGTGCAGCAAGAGAGGAGACGCGTCCGGCGGCCAGCTATGCGCATACGACCGGGGGTGGTCGTGGTTGGGTGTGCACCGCTGCGCGTCGGCGGCGGCGAGGTTAAATACGGGTGTCCACCGCGCCGTTCGTGGGAGGGCTTTACGCAGGCGTCTCGTTTTGTCATGCGCTGCGTCACCCCGCTGACGCGCCCGGGATGTCTGCCACTCGCAGTAACCAGCGCTGCACTCCCACGGTCAGTACGCACGCCATGGTAAGTAATCTCGCCCCGGCGAACGCAGCGGGGTACTTTGACCCGGGCTGTACGCACCCGGGGGCGGCACGCCACACCGCTGTCGAGCCAGGGCGAACGCCATCGCCATGCGCAGGACCTCGGGCACCCCGCGCGCAGTGTGACAGGCGATCCCAAACTCCAAGTGTCTGGCGTAAACATAGCATCGTGCTGCTTTCAGGGTTCGGTGTCGCTCGTTGTTCGCTCAGAGCGCAGGAAGCTCCCCAGGGCGTGACGTGTGCAAAGACGGGGCCTCCGTGCTCAGTCAGACCACCGGTTCACGTGCATCCTGGCCATCACACAGTGGGCACCGAGCACGACCTGCAGACAATCACATATGCATGTCATTTGCGCATCCTGACGCAATGCGAAAATTCGTGGGAAATAGATTACATTGCAATGATAGCAGCGAGTATTATACGTGAAATAGCAAAGCAACGCTCGACGAAGGGGATCCGGTGATTATGGGGGGTATGACTATCGTGTTGCGGGGGTATGGTATCCTGCCGTACGCAAGCGACGACTCTTCACGACTGCGCCTTCGCCGCGGCGGCGGCCAGCCGACACCGCACGGTCTCCTCGGCGCGGTCCCAGACGCCGCGCCCGCCGCGCACCGCGTCCTCCCACTGGCAGACGGCGCTCGAGGGCGCGTGCTCCGCGACGATGCGCAGCGCGTCGCCGCCC